>VWZD01000536.1:19311-50793 GCA_013396695.1 Sakesphorus luctuosus | reverse complement strand
GAACTGGAAAAAAAAAAAAAAAAAAAAAAAAAAAAGGCGGCTTATTCAGCCCTGAGGTTATTTATTCAGTTTCACTATTAAGTGAGGGATAAATGACACCCTTTTCCTTCAAATGTGTGTTCTACTATAATGTCTCTCAGATCTAGGATGCTAAACTCTTGAGGGAAATCTCTCTCTTTGTGCTGTGTTTTGTATCCACTATGATGTTAAATTTCTATGTATCTGCAAATACATTGTGTTTGGGCTAGTTTAAATCTAGCAAACTCATGCTAAAATCAAGGGAAATACACATCCTGCAACAAGAATAATCTTTCTGTTCGATCTTGCCCTGCCATATTTGAGGAGTCCTGAGGCCAAATTTGTTTCCCACCCTTTGTTTTAAAACATACACCTGAGACTACCTGGGGGACCATTCAGATGATTCTTAGAGTTGTGCATGTGCATGTGGGATCTGTGTGATGGTGTACTTTAAAACATGCTCATAGCATCTCTTACCTTCAGTGTCACTAGACTTCAGTCTTGCCCATCTTTCTAAGTTTCCTCCCACTTTGAAATGGTGGTTCTTACCCAGGGGCAGCAAGGGTTTAGGAGCTGGTGAGGAAGCCTGAGTTCGAATGAGTGAAATGGCACCTGACCAGCAGAGGAAGGTGAGCAAGAGATGTGGGGCCCTCCCTGAGCTTCTCACCACATCAGAAGTGGTTTGGGTAAGCAGGAGAGGACCATGCACTAAGCATGCATATGGTGGTCTCCGTGGTGTCACACTGACTATGAGAGGTGACAGAGTTATCATGCTGGCTCAGTTGGAAGCTCCCATTATAGCTATCAATGTGGGTGGCTCATCTAATATTGAGAATGCTTTCATTTCTGAAAGCTCAGCTGCAGCCTTTCTGAAAGATTTTTATTAGATAATGGTTCTGATTTATGGTTTAATTTAACTAATTTGGATCAATATTTAACAGAGCTTCCTCTGATTTTCCCCTTGCAAATATAGCTGGAACCCATTCTGTACCCTATCCTTTTCCTTCCAAGATGTCCACTTTATAGCACCATTAAGTGAATTTCTATGTTATGACATCAAAAAAACCACTACGAACAGACTAACTAACTAACTAACTAACTAACTAACTAACTAACTAGCTAGCTAACTAACTAACTAACTAACTAACTAACTAACTAACTAAGTGAAACTTTTTAAATTCTAGAGTAATGAGTAGTTCTTGCTTGTAAAGTGAATGACACCTCAGGAAAAACTTCCTATATTTCAGAAGAGCTGTGCCGGATCTCTGCATATGCAGTGCTGTCTTGCTTGGGAAATAGATTAAATTTTTTAACCAGCTTTATGAACATACTACTTTTTCAGAAATACCTTTAAAAAAAAGTCCTCCCAACATCCTGCCACTAAGAGTGCTATCAAAATTGCAAATCCTTACAGATTTTTTCTGCTTTTAGTCCCTTTATAGTAAGAGTGAAAATTAAATTATTTTATGCAAATAAATCTTTCCGCCTATGTGTCTGATATAGGGCAGATATTTTTTGAGTGATCTTCAGGCTGAAGACATCTTGAAGCTTCTGTGTATCTTCTTCGACCAGTTTGGAATAAGCAGCCTCTGAACAGCTTGCTTCCTGTAGTACCTGGGAATTAAATAAAAATAAATTAAAAAAAATAATAAATTTTGAGCACCAAGAGTGGGAACTTTGAGAGACTGTCTGCAGTAATTTTGATGGGAAGAGCAGTGTCTCTCCAGGAAGAACCTTGGCTGCTCTACTCTACCACCAATCTTTCTCTGTTCCCTCTTCCACTTGGCTAAAATGTACAACATAGAATAACAGACCTTTCTTTGTAAAGCCCATCTTTGGCTCATGCAAGGCAACAAGGAAATGTGTTAAAGATCAGAGTGACATACACAGTCACCTTTTCCATATTAAAACTACAGATACTGGGTAATTGAAACAATTGTGGAGTAATCCTGAAGTGAATGGTGACTGAAGAATGCCCACAAAATAAAATTAATGTAGGAGTGAAACACAGGCATAACTCATGTTGCCTCTCTCTTTCTGCCATTGGTGAAGCAAAGACGAAAAAAGAGGGCAGATCAGGGTGGTTGTTCAGCAAGCAAACAGGCTGCCACGTGTAGTAACCTTACTCTGACCATTGGAACAGGACCACTGTGTAATGTCAGAGGTTTGTATTTTAAAGCAATTTGGAGACTTTTCCATTCACTTTGGTTTTCATTATAAAAAGGTAGAGAAGTGTATATAAAAACATGACAGAACTTCAATGAAAATGCGCAATAGTCCATGTGGAGAAGTCTTCTGTCTCACCGTCTGAGTGGTAAGTCACCCTTCTAAATCAACTGAATTTATAGTGGACGTAAAATGGTGTAAAGGATTTTAAATTCTATTTTGTGTTCATTTTTATTAACACTCTGCTTAGTAAATCCCTCCTTTCAATCTTTTTTGCTGTTAGCTTCTAACTGTTTACCAACTGAAACTTCACATGGGTTTTTTGTAAGGTCTTTTCCTTTAACTGTGAAGTAGTCAGGATTTTATGTAATTATGAAGCCCTGTGTTTCCTTAGAAAACTAGGCCACAGATTTCCCGGGAGGAATTAGCAAATAATTAAAATATTGAGGAAAAGAAAACAGCAATGAAGCATCAGCCAACAGGGTTACAGATCTCTGATATTTTACAGTGTTTTCATTTGGTTTGTTGGTAAGTATTTCAAATAAAGGTTGTCTTGTGCTTGATTTTTGTGCTGATTTGGGATGAAGGAAAGAAAACGCAAGAAAAACTGGGCTCAATGAGTTTTGCCCTGCATATTCTGAGATTAATGTATTTGCATCTGCTTCATAGTTTGTCCAATTCCATGTTGTCCTTTTGTCTTGCTTTTGTCCTCCTTCCTTTGTCCTCCCTTATCCTTCACTTTAGACAATCAGTATTCACACCACTGTTTGATACTTCCTGTGCCTCTGCCAGAGGCAGAATGACATATTTGTGTCAACTTTGGCTTTCCTTGTGCTCCTCTGCATCTGCAACTCCACAAAATAAAGTTTAAGGTCACCTTTCTTCCTCTTTCATATCTTTTCTTCCCTGGATGGGACAAAAATTCTATTTTTCACTAATCTCTGCTGTAAAATCTATATTCTGGGAAATTGCGCTGTGATGTTTCTTGGAAATATTTTTAGTTAAGGTGTTATAGAGGGTTTATATTGCAAGGTTTTCATACAGGAGTGGGGTGCAGGAGCAGCTTCTATGATAATACACCAGGAGCTGCCCTCGTGTCTGACAGAGCCAGTTCCAGGTGGCTTTAAAATAGACTTTCTCCACAAAGCTGAGTCAATCAGTGACACTGATAGCACACGTGTGTTAACGTATTTAACAAATGGTTAAAACCACTGTGCAGCTGGGAGAGAGGAGCTGCAGCCCATGGAGTCAAGCCTATGCTGTATCAGGTTTGACTGCAGGACTTGTCACCCCATGGAGAAAGAAGCCCCCAGCAGACTAGGTTTGTTGGTTTGTTGGCAGGACTTGTGACTGCAGAGGACCCACACTTGGAGCAGTCCATTCTTGAAGGACTGCACTCTCTGGAAAGGATCAATACCGGAGCAATTATTGAAGAACTGTAGTCCACGGTAAGGACCCACATTGGAGAAGTTCACAAAGGACTATATCTCATCAGAGGGACGCTGTGCTAGAGATGGGGAAGAACATGGTGAGGAACAAGCAACACAGACAAGGCATGATGAACTGACCCAGCCACCATTCCCTGTTCCATTGTGCTGCTAGAGGAGATAGAGATTGTGCTGGTAGAGGAGATAGAGATGTTAAGATTGAAGTTGAGCCTGGGAAGAAGGGAGCAGGTGCTTTTGGATTCATCCTTACTTTTTATCCTTCCTTGTTTGAATGACAATAAGTTAAATTAATTTTCTCAAGTAAATTTTGTTTTGGTTTGGTTTTGTTTGTTTGTTTGTTGGGTTTTTTTTACCTATGGTTGTAAGTTGTAATTAATCTCCTTGTCCTTATCTCAACCCATAACCTTTTTTTTTCACTTTTCATCCCTTGTCTTTTGATGGAGTGCAGTTGATAGAGTGGTTTGGTGGGTACAAGGTCCAAGGTCAACACACCACAGTATTACGTTCTACCTTTCCTCAGGCGTCTGAGCTCTGAGATCAGTCTCATGTTTCCTGGTACACATATCTCCCTGAAAGCTGGGCTTTATTTTTTGAATTATTCCAAAAGTAGAAGAAGGAACAAAGACTGGAGACATAAAGCCTCTGAACTGCACTGTCCATATGCATAGACACAAAATTGGTATCTTAAAAGTTCAGATTTCATACAAAACTTGTCTATTTGTTTAGGGGGTTTTTGGTTGGTTGGTTGGGTTTTTTTGAGGAACAAAAGCTCATTGACTTAATCTTTTTTCACTTATGCTGTCTACTTGGTAGTGCTTAATTTCTCTAGAAGCAGGCACAGTGCAGATCAATATTACAATGCTTACACTTTGCTGAAGAATACTCATTGACTACCTTTTCACCTAATTACCTGCAACTGTCTAGTCTCAATCATTAAAAAAAAAAAAGGAAAAAGGGGGTTTGTAATCTCACTTGCAGATGGCGAGGGACTACCTGTTTATGCTTTGCAACAGGCTGCGTATTATATATTAAAACACTGCACCTCTGTGATGATGCAGTTTCAAAGCCAGTTAAAGCTGACAGGATCTCTGTGTGTATATGGACATATTATGTATGAAGTTGGCTTTTGTTTCAGAAGTACTTTTCTCCTCTAAGGAATCATAATTTCTGTAATCATACTCTGTCATGTTAAAGGATTGATGCTGAAAAGCCAGATAAATTGTAACATTAGAAAACTAGGAAGCAACAAACTGTCATTGAGTAGGTGCAATTACTGACCTTAATTTCTAAATTGAAGTGTCTGTTTAGGAGCACATGAGTGATTTAATTCTGAACTCAATATACTTTATTGGTGATTTTTGGAACCTAAGCTGTCAAACACCAGTTATGTGTTTTAGTAACAGGTTTTGATAGGAGTCAGTAGTAATTTTTGTTTAAACAGATGAATTTATCGCTCTCATCATGTAAAAAGGAAGTGTTCGTATCTGTAGCTTTCAGGTAAGAATGCTGCTGGTCTTCTGTTTAGCTGTGAAAATTTTACCTGAAACTGTATTACATCTTTTAGCTGTTACTGTTTCTTACACACTAATGAAACGTCCTTGTTTTAAAGGCTTTTATAATATCCAAGTAACCATTGTTGGAAGGTTGAATTAAATTTCTCCTATATCCTAGTAGTCTTAGAAATTCTGTCCGCACAAAATAAAATACAGTTGATTGTGATTCCACCCTGAATTACTAATCAAATTGGTGAAAGAAAAAATGTCTCCAGCTTGCATGGAAAGCTGTAGGGATTTTGATATGCTGCAAGCAGAGTAGAGAGAAATCTGCTCCAGGGGCCCAATGAAATGAATGCTGATTCACTCTTAGCTTTGATCTCTGGCTGGTAAGGTTGGATTATTCCTTACAAATATTCTTTTTCATCTCCTTTGCAAGTTCTTTCCTGAAAGTGTGGTATGAGTTCTCAACCGAACATAATTGAGTTATGGTGGCTTAAAAAGTGCTTTCTGTGGCTAAACCTTGGTAACCAGCTGTGTGATTATTCTGACTTAACTTCAGTTCTGGAGTAAAATATTGTTAACCCTAACGACATCACTGGTTTTTGAGATAAATGTAGACTGAATGTACACTACTATATCCTTCCTTTTGTAACTACATCTACATGTATCCTGAGGATTTTTTTTACAGGGCAGCAATTGAAAAGCTGCCCAGGCTGGAAAGGCCGGCCCACAGAACTGTAGAGGCAAGAACACCACTGAGGATACTTATGGGGTGTGAAGTCACATCCTGTATGAACCCTCACCTTTGATTACACAAAATTTACAGCATTCTTCACACCACTTGGTTGTCTTTCCTTGATGTCTGCTTTCACCATACACCCAAGATATGAGATATGTGTCATCATAAATTTGGGGGGTTTCCTATGTATGTTCNCTGTGTCTTCTTTGCGGGCCGCGAGGCGGGTAAACTTAACCTGAAGCCCTTGCAGCTACGGTCCACCTGAGCTCAACAAGCTGTCAAGAACCCCCCGTCACCGGTCTGATCCTCCTCCCGAAGATCAAGACTGCGACATTCTTCTTAATAAAATTATAGGCACTACCATTCCGTTGTGGGTGACCTCTTTATATTAACCATCTCATGGTGTATTAGCCAAGTACTGTCAGCAGTGGTAAGAGGGTTTGGTCAATGTGGAGTTAAATCTTTTCTTTTGTAATTGTTTTGTCTGATCTATCACTACAAGATTGTTCCACACCTTGTGGAGAACATGTAATCATGAACAAACTCTTGAAGTTGTGTGTAATTAGGAAGGAGCAGAATAACTGAGTAACTAAAAGAATATCACCACCACCTCATCCTCCAAAGCAAATATCAAAAAAGACAAAATGTCATCACTTAACACTCTTGCAACAGATCGTCAAATGCAGGTTATTTACTTGTGGGGTTGATGGCTCTGGAGGAAGAGTTTTGGTAGAAAACTTGCAGCTGTTGCCAACAAATATGGCAGCACTTACTGGATGCTGATAGGATGTTTCACAGCTGTTGCTCCAGTGCACTATTTGGAGTCATCTACTTTGAAAGATTTCTATGTAATTATGGGAATGTATGAAATTTAATGGAATCTGTTGCTTGTACCTTCCCAGGTAAGAAATTGAATGACAGGAAGAGATGGAAATAGCTTTCTGTATTAGAAAGCTGGTGAGTAATGGGAGAGGGGTATTTCAGGGTAATTACTGTTTTCAAAGACATCAGCAGGGTTCCTATATGTCTATCCTGGAAGAAGATACTTTTTAGACAGTAGAATTCAGTTTTTGTTAGGAAATGCATTAGTGGAGATAGCAACAATGCCTCAAATGAGAAAGACTTTCATCTGAAAGAAATGAATTTGTTCAGGTATTGTACAGAGGAGTACTAATTTTGAGGTCATTCCAACCCATAGGCTGGCAGTGAAACATGCCATACTCCTGGTCTGTGACATTCAACAGGGTAATGAATGAGGAAAAGTTGTAGCCGTTTCTTTTTGTATTACTTCTTGAAGACAACAAGACAAATCTCATCTTAGTAATCCTTTCACTCTCCAGAAGTTAGGTTAGTGTCCAGTTTGCTTTGATGCTGTCTGGTGTAGAAAGCAGACACTTGAAAAGGGTAGATCTGACGGAAATACTTCCATGGCCTGAGTAATAGAGCTTTTATAAAAAATAAATAATAATTTTAAAAAATATTTTGAAAAGGACAACATAAATCACCCAGGTTCTTTTCAGAAACAGCTGATATTTGCTTTAATGTACAGTGTTTTATCTTCCTGTTCTTACCTTGTCCTGTGGTGAACACCTCACAGTGAGTCTAATATAATAATACTTCAGAATGGAAGCAGAAAGGGCAAAGAAAAATATGAAGAACAAGTCACCAAATTGTATTAAAGTTTCTTAAATGTGTTAGGAACAAGAACACAGTCAGAAAATTTTTACATTATTTCAGAGGCAACTGGATGAGCAGGTACAGAAGAGGAGGGGTAGTTGCTCTGCACCCATTGAATTGAAGATTCAGTGGCTTGCCTTGAAAATAGGAAAGTTTAAGCTTTTGCTGTATTGGCTTCAGTTCTCCCTCTTTACCATTGCTTTAATTTCAGCAGTACAGATTAAAAGTCTAATTACAAACAATAATGAACAATGTAAGAAAAGTGTGTGATTATACTCTGGGTATTGGAAAATGCATCACAGTGATGGCCTTGCAACCATGTGGAGTTTCAGGATGGTGGCATTTTGGATGGTTTAATTTCAGTCAGGCTTTCCACTTAATCTAAAAATCAGTCTCTGGTCCTATTGAAATCCAAAAAGCCATCCTGAATCCATCCAGCAGGCAATTGTGGTGCCTTCAGAGGCATTGACACATCATGAGTGTAAGTCAAACATGGTAACTAGAGAGTTTGTGGAATTCCAAGATGTAGAAACTAGCCAATTTTTGATCTATCTGCTCCAACTAGAACTGTTTTCTTTAGAAGATTGACTGGATGACCTTCTGAAGTTTGTTCCAACCAAACTGACTGAATGACCATCTCCCTTTATATGTACTTTGGAGTGGAAGGGAAAGCCTAGGGATAGTACCAAAGGATTAGATAAATGGGGCTAAAAGCAGAGGTAAGATATGGTCTCCATAGCAGACAGAATTTAGGAGTGCTAAATTTATCTCTGGTGTGTCTTTGGAACTGAGATCTGCAGACATTATTGTCCAGGTAGGAGATGGGCGAAAAGCTGGTGTGGGGTGATGGGCTGATAAGCCTTGATGAGTTGAGGGAAATGCCTTAGCCCCCTGGAGGGGTGCTCCCAGCAGAGGACAAAGGCTTTCAAACTGATAAGATTAACAAAGGGTGGAATGTTGTTAAATAATGACACGGCCCTCCTTTGTGATATCTTCTATGACCACTCAAGGAGCCACCACCCTCAGGCATCTGTATCATCTCCCAGAACATTTTGACTATAGTCACATGAAACCACCTGAAGGGAAAAAAAAGTCTAAAAAGAAATGCAGTTTTAACTGTGGGGGGGAGGGAGAAACACCATCGTCTCTGTTGAGGTAGCTGCTGGCAACTTGTCCTGCCGCCTCCTACCTCCTGGGACAATGTAGGGGTAAGGAGACCATGTGCTTTCTATTTTTCTATACTTTACTTTCTTAACTTTACTTTCTTACAAAGCTTATTCCTTTATACATTCTATCTTACATCTTATGCTAACAGCTACTTTGATTCTTACTTTATAAGCACCTCCTTTACTCACTGTGTTTTGCTACCTTAACAGTATCTTTCTTTACACTTTGCTACTTTGTATTAGTTATTGCTTTCTTCTGCAATGTGCAGTTTCTTTTTCAACATGTGTGTTGATAAGAAGCAGCTCTGTTCTTTCCTTTTGCTTTGTTTTACAGAGAGAGTGGTGTGCAAGTTATTTTATTGCCGTATTTTATTGAAAGAGTGTCTAGATAAGTGTTTTAGGTGGCTGTGCTTCTAATTAGTAGTTTTTTGTTACTAGTTTTTTTCTGTCATGAAAATGGGATACATTGCTGTATTGAAACTTGAGTTTGGTGTACTTGTCTCTGTAAAATGTGTTTTGTGCTGGTTTCTTTTGGAGTCTTTTATTATCAAGTAAATACAATCTTGCAGCTAAACATTATTATTGGCAAAGCAAAACCCACAATAACTGTCACATACTTGTATTAATAAATGTTATTTCGAGAGCTGTTGTGGGGAAAGTTCTTTTCTAGCTATTAAGTGTGGCTTGAAAGCAGAGGTTAGATATCCTTCCAGCCTGTGTTCTGTCCAGAAGTTTGGCAGGCAGTGCTGGGTTCATAAGGCTCTAATTTTCTGGAAGTGCTTATTTAGCTGATAAGTTCCCCCTGGCTTAAGTGTTGGCTTCATATCAGAGGTCAGAAACCCTTCCAGCCTGTGTGCTGTCCATAGTCGATAGGCAGTGTTGGGAACATAAGGATCTGATTGTTTGGAATCGCTTATTGCTAATAATTATTTATTAATACAGTTAAGACTAGAAATCTTTGCATTTCTGTCTCCCTCTTCCCTTTCACGTGACAGCTGGTGAATCTATTAGTAATTTTGAATATGTTGTGATGTTTAGTTGAAGTAAAGATGAAGATGGGGCACTTCAGAAAGCTGGTTTCTTATCATCCAGGTTCTTATATTTGAGTAAATTATGGTTGTTGTTTATGAAGAAGTTGAAGGCTGTTTTCTCAGGGTTAAGCTTTGTTCATAAAATCACATAATATCTGGGGTTGAAAGGGTCCTCCTGTGGATCTTTTCTAGTCCTATCCTGCTGTTCAAAGCAGGGGCAGCTACAGACCGATATAGTCTCAATATGAAAACAATATATTGGAAGGGAGTCCTGTCTTGTGACTTATTATGAATGGTAGGCAACAAGACTTAAAGTTTCAGGAGTCCTTGTCAGCCTCTGTCCTACATTACTGATTCTGCGGGTAGAAAAGCTGAAATTCCCCTCTCAGGAGCCAGTTTTGATGTTGACTACTGAACTATTCAAACTTGTCTCTAACATTGCTTTTAAGTACAACATGCCTGCAGACAATATCTTCTTTGGGGTCCAAAATTAAATAGTTTTGCATCACATCCCATTGTTCTCTAGGTCACTCCACCAACATGAAGTGACCAAGTAGAATTTGTTTGTGAACTGAAGTACACCTTAAAAAGTAGCATAGAAAGCCAGGCAAGGGATGCTATTCCTACCATGAATGCAAATGTTTGTTACCTACATGCTCTTAAATTCTTATGTTTAGCCGTGATTGTGACCAGCTTCTTGTTGTGGTAGGCCATATACTTTGTAGTATTCTAAAAGAAAGGTATCCTCCTTTAGACCCCACTAGTTTTGTTCTGAAAGGAGCTTAAATTGTTCAGGAGTGCTTAATGTTGGACTTGCAGATTTATAAACTGAGTTAGAGATGATGTTTGATATGAAATTCTTTACCTTGAGTTTGTCTTCTCCTTTCCTCCCCTTAAGCAAATAAATGGCAATGTCAATGATAACAGTGCAAATGAGTTCCCTCATTACTTTGCCGGAACTTGGAAGGGAGATCGTAATACTAAGTACAAACAGGTGCAGATTTACACTTGTTTAGAGTTTAAAAGTACTGTAAATATTTTGTTTAATATGTAATTCAAAGTTCATAAACCATCAAGTCCTGTGAAGTCAGCTGCCATGTTCCTCATGTTTTCAAGCTGTCTTCTGCTTCTGTGACTTCCCATTCTCCTTGTATCCTCAGTCCAGTTATGTTATATTTTGACCTTTCATGGTTTTTCTCAAAAAAACCAAAAAAATATATACAGGTGTCTACCCAGCCTTGTACTAAGCTCCTGTTTTACCTTGAGGCAGATACTAATATGCATATGTAATGTATTCCAGGGGTGAGATTCCTACATAGTTTATACTCACAGCTCAACCGTATTATAGAGCTCTATTTTACAGGGTGCCAACAATTTTATGAGTTTGCTTTAGTTTGTATTCCAAAGCAGTTGCTTAAACTGTGAATTTGCCTTGTTTGCTTACAAATAAGCAATTTATTTTTTTAAATGAACTCTTTTTGGCATTTACTGCTAGTCCCTCAATATGGGGTGTTTAACATCTGTCATGGGTTTGTCTTCTTATCAGAAAATATAAGAAACTACATTAAAATGACAGACAGACAGATACCAAGATTGCTGTTTTCCCATTACACATTGCAGTCCCAGGTTTCCAGTGCACTTCTACTTACTTACATAAGTAATTTGATTTCAAGGGGACTATGCATAAAAAAAATGATAATATACATCTGAGTGTTGATAGGATTCAGAATATGATTAGATATCTCTGCAGGCAGTGTCATTTTTTTCAGCTCCAGTTGCTGAAATTGCAGGTAATACGAGGCATTTTAAATCCAAGTAGAGTGTAGGTGCACAAGAGCTACAGGTTTGTTGTGAAATAGCACTGTTTACTTGATACACTTCCTGTGCACTCACAACACTCAAGAGTTATGGAGTTTGTCAAAGGGTAGTTATTTAATACAATCAATAAAATCCTGCCCCTAAAAGAGATAAAATAGTCCTCTGCTTTCTGCCTGATGGACTGCATTTCATGAAGCTGGGTATATTAAGGCTTCAAAGGTCAATCAAGCTTTGATTCAGATATTTTCTTAGTCTCATTGAACACAATAACTCCTTAAGTACTTTCAGTACCTTTGGAGTACATTTATTGCTGCAGATGGTACGACTCCTTATCAGTAAGAGTAATAGAATCAAGTCCTCAGGTCCTTGGTGTTCCTTAAAAAACCAAACCAAACCAACAAACAAAACCAAAAACAAACAAACAAACAAAACACCAAAACCAAAAAGAAACCAAAGAAACAAAAAACTCACCAAAACAACCAGCTTAAATATTCAAATGTTCTTCCACAGTAGTTCATGCAAACCAAGGATCAGAAGTATTAAAATTAAGAGGACTACGCAACATGTTGTGAGTTACCCCATGGCCACCTTATTGCCCATTGAGACAGAATGTTATAGAACTGACTTTCATAGAATGTATCCTATATATCCACATAAATATGAAATAATTCAATTATTAAACATGAGAAAATCTATGATAAAAACAGGTATATATTTTATGCTCTCCTGAAATGTAACACACACTTGAAGACATGTTTTCTTGGGAGTACAGGATAAAATCTTAAGATGAATGGATTTTTCCTTTCAATAACATCCAAAATGGGATTATAAAAATCAGCCAGAACATTTTGAAAAAGTGCCTCTCCAGTATTAGGCAGTAGAGTTATGCTGATACAATGGTTGTTTTTCTTTCTATTTATTTCCTTATCTATATTAAAGACTGAGGTAGATAGGGGGAATAGCCCTTAACAAAATCACCATGCTGGGTAAAAGTGGGGTCATGCTGAATCTGAGTTAAGACTCTCAGAGCTCTGACAAAATTGCCCATCACTGACTTTTGATAAACTTACTGCTCTAAAAATGGTAAAAGGTTAATTTGCTGTTGCCATATTAAGTCAAACATAATATTGCCTTTCCACACTACCTTACTTATCCTGAATTGGATTCTGTCTTATCTTTCAGCTAGTGTAAACTTTGCATAAACTCTGAAGTGGTGGTTTGGCTAGCTAATGTCACACTTGTGCTTCTGAACATATCGGATCTAAATCAAATGCATATTGGAAGTGCACCTATTGTGTAGTCATAATTATAAAGGGGCAGCCTTGGAATGGAAAGGATAAAATTTCTTGTTGGCAATATCAGTCCTTTTCTAAATCAAATAAGCAGGTGATGAAATGACTCAGAGATGTCTGATAATGGGCTTATGCCAGGCCCTAGGGGTGTTACTAAACGCACACCTTTGAAGTCCTTGAATTATTCCCATTCTGTCAAGGGACTGCCTCAGGGTGGGTGAAGTAGTTTTGTTTCATAACATTTCTGGAGTTCTAAGCTCCAGAACTTGCTGATCTGTAAGTTGGTGAAGGAAATCAGAATAAACATACATGGTTGCCTGTGCACTCCGGAATGTGCTGTGCTGAAGCCAAGAGATGTCCCGCTCTTTCCGAGCCACTTCGCTGTTTAACACTGTATTCTGCATTTTCTTGGTTATACCAGCACAGCTCTTTGTGAACCTGTATGAAAAATTAGGATCAGGAAATTGATCTCAGTGAAGTAGTGTGAGCAAAACGTGAGAATGGGTGTGTTGTATTTTGTTTGTGGGACTTTTCTTTTTTTTAAACTGACCCTGCTTTGAGAACCTTCAGCAGAGTTTCTGCAAAACACTAAAGTGACTGAGACTGGAGTTTACCAGCTGAGAGAACATAAAACTAGGGAGTCCTAAATGATGATTGATCAACTGAAAGTTGAAGATGACTTATATTCCCTTATAAATAGTGTTAAGTGCATTTTGCCTCTAAAGCATTGAAAAATTGTATTAGCTAAAAAACAGAGGAGTGACCAGATATATTTTAATGACAATAAACAATAGAAAGGTGATGTACACCAAAATGAAGCCATTTACAGTAAGTGTATAGTGGGCTCTTTTAATTTCCTTTTGTCCCTCATTATCAAGAGGTAATGGCAGCTTGTACAGCAGTTAGGCAATGAAAGGACCTTTTAAAGGGAATCAAAGTAACCTGCAGCTACCATGAACACTAAAAGAAAGCACCCTTTTACTTTCTCACTACTGTTAAAAGCTGTTTTAACTAGAGTGGGGAAGAGGTAATTTTGGAATTTTGAAAGCTTGTTTAGCTTGATTTATTTGTGGCTTGAGAGTTCAAATACAAAGGCGTATTTGTCATTCAATTTTTTCTGCAAGGCTTGCCAAATACCCTGTGACTCTAACAAACCTGGAGGGAGACTTCTTTACTTATGAACATGCTTTAAATTAAAAGTACCAACTGGCAGCAGAATTTTGAAGGTTGAGTGCACAACAGGGGGAAAGAGCAAATGGTAGAGCATTGCTTATATCCACAATTGAGGACATTTTTTTCCCTGGAAAGGCATGCCCTTATGGAGACTTTGAACCAAGTTTTCTCCACCATGCTGCTCCTTGTCCTTTTTCTCGAATACCAGAGTTAAAAACCTGCTTTATTGTTTCTCCATTTTGATGTATGCTGAGTATATCAGAGTCAGAGCACTTTAGGTAGTATGCTTTGGGCTGCCAATACAGTGGGAAGCAGAAGAAACTTCATAAAATGTTGAAAACTAAAATTCAGCTCCGGAAATTATCTGCCACATAACTTCTAATGATCTGTTGAAAAAGAGAGCAAAACAGAACCTAATCCTATCAAAGACACAGGCAGGGTTCTCTTGGTAGGCAAATCTGGTCAGAGTTTCTTTGGCAATGATAAGAATAGAAACTACTTTTCTCCTAAGGCTGAAAATNAGGGGGGGGTGTGTGTGGTAAGGCTTAACTCTTCCTTTCTTCCCCTCCCTCTTATGGAGTTACATTTTGATGTATGCTTTGGAGCATCCAGTTGGTCTCTCTTGCCTCCCACATGCCCTGATTTAGCCTTTGACAGGGAATTCCAGCAGCATCAGTAGCAGTCAGCAGTATTTTCAGGCAGCAAGTCCCATGTCCCAACTGCTGCACTAAGGCTTCCTTCTTTTTGGACCCTGGTCCTTTTGGTTGATGTGGATCACAGTGTACGTGCAAGCCCTGTGAATGTACTTGAGCCTCATGAATTTCTCTCAGCACAGCAAATCTCCACACTCTCAGGGAGAGTCAAATGGACTTTCTGTGCTTCTTGAAAGGAAGCAGGAAAAAACTTAATTTCTGTCATTGTAGCTCAACAGGGAAGTTCATGAAGAAAATTTATGATGAAGCAAAAAAATGCATGAGTAATAATAATAATAATAATAATAATAATAATAATAATAATAATAATAATAATAATAATAATAATAATTAAGGCTTGTTTGTACAATTCATAAAGGAGGAATATCTTGACCTTTGTAGCAGTTTACCCCATGATTTCAAGAGGGGCTTTGGGTGTGTTTCTATGCAAGTGTGAGTTTGCTTATTGGTTTTATTTAGTGAAATAATGTTTTTAGGTTTAAATCACACTGTAGGCTAATATTTCACTTCATTACAAAGAGCTATGAGTGAAAACTAAGTAACTAGTGAGCTGGTATCATAAATGAGGTTAGAAATATCAAACACCGTGTGTTTCCCATATGGAAAATGAAGGGACTAAAATAACAAGGAAAGCTCATGTATGGTTTTCATGATGGAGAGAGCTCAGTACAACAAAAAGATGAGCTCTTGGAACAGATGAAAGAGGAAAATGGAATTACAGTGCAGACACTTTGCCAGACCTTCATGATTGTGTTTTAAATGGAGATCTCATTCATAAACAGATAAAAGTATGCATTTATTTTTGCATTTCCAGAAAAATATTTGTCTTTAAATTGAATAAATGCCATAAGTTTGAAAGACACAGTGAATGATGCAAGATATACTTTCATCTAAACTAGTATGAAGTAAGTCCTAAGATCTCTAAATGTCAGCATGTCAAGACAGATAAAAAGTAGGTACTATTGGGTGTAAAAGTAATCCCTCTAAACATTTAATTTGAGGCATAAGTGAAATTTGGAGAGAAACCTTATTTTTTTTGAGGGTTAAATGTGGTTTCTCAGGAATAGTTAGGATTAACTCTTACTCTACTTCTCGTCAGGCATCCTAAAGACCTTAAAATTTAGGGAACTTCACCTTCATCCCACTGCTAAGCATATTGATATTGCATCTGCATTATCAGTTAAGTAAGCAGTGGGATGTAAGAAAGCAGCAAGAATGAAGAGCTATGTTTTGCTGCACCTCTATGAAGCTTTTCCTCCTATAACCATGTACCCTGGTAGTCCTAAGCAGCCAAGATCTGGCCAGCGGGTGATTTGTAGGGTCAAGATGGCCTTTTTACAAGTCAAGAATAGGACTTGCACATTGAGGTGGTGCAGGTTTTGCAGCTTTCAGATAAACATTTAGACAATAAACAGAGCTGTAAGTAAGCCCTCTACACTTTCCTTTGAATAAGAGGCTGTCCTATAAAACTGTTTCAGTTGCTACCTTTTTTTCTCCAAGATGGTGTTTGTTCATGTTTCTTTTTCCTTTAATAGGAGAGCATCTAGACTTGCATTATCTGAGGAGAAACATGAATAAGATGAGCCAGATGACATCTCCAGCATCAGGGACTGTTGATAATATGCCCAGAGAGTTACAAGGAAAGCAATGGGCGTTGTGAAACAGGGTCTTGCCTTACTAGTGAATCAAAAAACAGGCCACATAACTTTAGAGAGAAGGAAACAATATATTGTTTGGTTAATTTGTTAGGCCTGAGGTTTTACAACAGAGCTGGGAAGGATGTGCTACTGGTAGTTGACAGATCTCAAAGACATTTGGCAGAAGTAAGAAGAAACTGACTAAGCCAACTCGGCAACTCTGTGGTAGCAAAGTCCAACTAGACAAAAGGTAATCCCAACAGGAGGAGACACAACCACTGGCTCAAGAAACCAAACAACTCAATGGAAGAGAAAGACTGAGCATGCAGACAAACTAGCACGAAAAGAGACAGAATCATTCAACCAATAGTAGGTAGAATATTAACTAACGGGAAAACTATGTAACCTTTAGCCAAAGAACCATGATTCCCATTTTGCTAAAATGTATAACACTGTCAAGTTTTGAGAACTGTGTGCTAGCTTTGTGGATTTACCACCTAGTACTCATCTTAGCACAAATACAAAATTCAAAAAATACCTTGGTTCTGTGTGTGAGATTGACTTACTGCACACCAGGTGACGAATCCCACATTTAGTGACAGTAGGATCATCTGCAGAAGTTACTTGTCTGCCAGTTTTCATCTGGTTTATTTCACTGTAGTTTCATTCATCCTTATGGAAAACAATAATTGTGTTTTTTACCATCAAATATCCCAACTTCCAAGCATCCAGCTCAAACTGAAAGGTAGAAATGAAATCTTCAATAAGCATTCTGTGGAGGAAATCCAGATCCATTTAAGTAGTTCTAGGAAAACTGCCCTTTTGTTGTGCATAAACTTTACCAGCTGCAAAACTACCCATTAAAGACACTTAAGGATGCACTAGTTGCAGCTTCAAAGACAGAGAGACATGGGAGCTGAATTATCCACTTTCCTGTGCTTCATTTACTGTCTGCTTCCCCTTAACGTGGTATATTAACATCTAGGCCTGCTAACTATGCTTTGTGAGTGCACATTGTATCTAACTTGCCAAATCCAAAGGTATTAATCTCTCTGATCTTCCCACTGAGGTGTGTGTTCCCATAGTTGTACTGAATTTTGAATTGGCTGTTGTGTGGCCACGATAAATGGTGGGACAGAGACTTCCAGCAGGGAACTGTGGACTTTTACAGAGACTAGTAAATATATTAACTAATCTGTTGTCTGTGAAAACAACTACTAAACCAGTTACTGCTCTACAACCTTACTAAAGGATGAGTA
Organism: Sakesphorus luctuosus; assembly: GCA_013396695.1. NCBI lineage: Eukaryota > Metazoa > Chordata > Aves > Passeriformes > Thamnophilidae > Sakesphorus > Sakesphorus luctuosus. The sequence continues at coordinate 33,160 of VWZD01000536.1, read as the reverse complement.
CATAATTTTGCTTCTGTTTTCAACCTCATAACCTGTTATTAATTGCAAGATTTACAGGATTTTTCAAACCAGTTATCTTATAATGATGTAGGAGGAAATATACATGGGAATTGAGCACAGTGCTTGTATTATCTTCTCTTCAGCTTGTGCTATTGTTAGCTATTTGTGAGAAGGGACTAAACTCCTCTTCTTTACAACCTCCTTTCAGGTAGTTGCACGCTATGATAAAATCTCCCCTGAGCTTCCTCTTCTCCAGGCTAAATATTCCCAACTCCATCAGCTGCTCCTCATAAGACTTGTGCTCCAGCCCCTTCATCAGGTTTGTTGCCCTTCTTTGGACTCACTCCAGCACCTCAATGTCTTTCTTATAGTGAGGGGCCCAGAACTGGACACAGCACTGGAGGTGTGGCCTCAAGTGATCACTGACCTAGTCTTGCTGCTCCACTATTGCTGATACAGGCCAGGATGCCCTTGGCCTTCTTGCCTACCTGGGCACACACTGGCCCATTTTCAGCTGGCTATGGACCAACATGTCCTCCTTTTCAACCAGATAGCTTACCAGCCACTCTGCCCCAAGCCTGCAGCATTGCATGGGGTTGATGTGACCCAAGTGCAGGACTCAGACTTTTTGTACCTCATACAGTTGATCTTGGCCCATTGATCCATCCTGTCCAATTCCCTCTGCAGAACCTTCGATAAACATGCCCATCCAGCTTGGTGTCATTTGCAAAATCACTGAGGGTGCACTCAATCCTCTTGTCCAGATCATTGATAAAAATGTTAAACAAAACTTGTCCCAGTACTCAGCCCTTTCAGTGCAAGATAACTGATTGTTCTAAGACATATTTATATAACCACCACAATATATAATTCTGCACCACTCACAACTTTTCCTCAAGATATGAATTGAGGAGTTTTGAAAAACCACTGTTTCATGTTACAGTTTGCGCTCCATTCTTTTTTGATGGAGTTTTGAGTATGGAGATCTGCTTTTTTCCTGCACTGAGGATGAGCAGAGCTGCAGCACCATGAGTCAAAATGTGACATTTCACAGCATCCATCAAACTGTCAGAAACTCCTCCCCCCACAAACTTTGAGTTTGCAGAGCCTATGGTTTCAAGGATACTACAGATGCTCTCTTCATATATTTTTTCTTGTCTTGCATACATTGGTGGTATTCAGTATACGTGATTTTTTCACTTGTTGGTTTTAATCTGGTGCTGGTCTTGTTCTTAGACCCCAGAGGATTAATCTATTAGAGGTCTCTCATTCAGATATGAATTTGCACAGGACTGCTTTTTCCTCCACTAATTTAGAGATCTGCAGTACTAACATGCAGGCAAAGGAGCTCATGATGTTATAAGCTCATCTGGGCAGTAAGTATTTAATTTCACTGATGAATCTCTTTTTAATCTGCCCTGAATTATGTAGACATGTGTGATCATGATAGAAAGCTACTACAAATCACAGAGAGTAAGTATTAAGGGCTATTGTGCCTATTTGTCATGCATCTCTATTTTATAAATTTCTGTTTTCTGAATACTGATATTTTACATCTTTATTTAGTTCTATTTGTCACTTCTCTGCCTCGTTCATGCAGTCTCTATTTCCTCCTATTTATTTTCTTGCCTACCCTAGAATCTTCTCTGTTTAAGAAAATATGCAGTATCTGTGTCTCTAGTTATAAGTTTCTGCGGCATGAAAGAAGGTTTAAGATACTTGAAAACTATTCAGTCTCTTTGTATTAATGATGTGGATAATATGTGCATTTACACATTGTAGGGAAATCTAATTATAAAATTGTGTCCTTAGGTATCAATATCATACATTAATAGCCAGCTTTTAGATGTAGCATATACCTATCATAGAATCTTAGAATAGTCTGATTGGAAAGGACCTTAAAGATCATCTATTTCCAGCCCCCAGTCAAGGACAGGGATGCCACACACTACCTCAGGTTGCCTGGGACTGCATCCATCTTGTTCCTGAACACTTCCAGTGACACGGCATCCATAAGTTCTTTGCATAATCTGTTCTAGTGCCTCAACACCTTCCAAGTAAAGAATTTCCTCTGAGCAGTTAATATAAATCTCCTCTCTGTCAGTTTTAAACCATTGTCCCTTGTCCTATCACTATTTGCCCATGTAAAAAGTCACTCTCTCTTATTTATGAGCAACCTTCAGGTTCTGAGAGGCCACAATAAGGCATCCCAGGAGGCTTCTCCTCTCCAGCTCTCTTAACCTGTCTTCATAGGAGAGATGCTCCAGTTCTCTGATAATTTTTGTGCCCCTCTTCTGGACCCGTTCTAACAGCCCCATGTCTTTCTTGTGTAGCTATTCAGTTTCATTAGGTGGTCTTGAACTTGCCTTCCACTTAAAGTGGGAGGGACTTCACTTCTCCAATTTCCACCTGGAAGTTCAGGGACTTGAAAGACATTGGAAGCCTAACTGCCAGTGAAGACTGAGGTGAAGAATTCATTGAGTACCTCAGGCTCCTTTGTATCTGTTGTCAACAGTTCTCACTTCTATGTAGAATAGTTATATAAAATATATGTTGCATTACATTATATTACATTACAATTAATTTTATTCTATTACATTACATTTTATATATATATATATATATATGTGTGTATATATATTCTTGGCATGTCACTGGATCAATAGTAACCTATTCTATACTAGGCCAGGCATCAATGCTAGATCTGCTTCCCAGAGGAATGGGGCTATTGCAGCCAAGAGACTGTGTGGAGGGGAAAAATGAGAGAACTTCTTGAGAAAACTCTTGAGCTAGTGCTCCTGATGGAGTAGTGACAGAAAATAATTGAGAAGAACATTTTCTTTATCTTGGAAATGCTTCATATCCGTGGTCAAACATCAATCATGGCATCATACCTATATTTATTATTAATTAGAACTGACCATCACTCAGCAGAAACTGCCTTACATTTCTTTTGCATAATGGGATGGAAAAAATCTGTGTTTCTAGTCCCCATTCTAGTCTCTGCTTTACATCCTCAGTCAACATGTTGTCAGGTGTGCCAACCATCTGGAGTTAATACCAAGGACTAGCATAAAATCACTTGGGAGAAAACATATTACTTTGAAATACCAGCTTTCCCAACTGTCCCAAGACTACATGTAAAAGAACTTAACTTATGTATCTGTGTGTTTTATTTTCTTCTAATTACTTCAGAAATCCAAGAGGAAAAAAAAATAAAAAAAACCCAAACAACATCTGGAAGGCTTCAGAAACTTCATTTAGCTAAAGAAAGTGATTCAGAACTACCTAGCTTTTGTAATCCAGGCTGGCTTAGCTGATAGGCTTAAATCAAAAAAGCAGATAGAAGGCAGATAGGACATATCTAACAATACAATTCAGAGTGATGGAAGAGAGAAATTTTCTTTTGAAAACATATTAAAGGATTTTAAAAAGAGAAGCTTATGTTAGGAAGAGGACAATGGACACCTGAGAGACTGATATTTTTTGACAGTAGAAGGAATTAGTCCATTTTTTAGAAAAGCCTTTATTTAGGATAAAAATTGGAAAGTTTAAAAACATCAAGCCCATATGGCATTAAAGCAAGTAATATAATCTGTGAATCTGAAATGGGAGGGAAGTCATGGAGGGGAGAAACAAAGGAATGAAAAAGATGAAGATTACAGATGAAGAGTATTTTATTTCTGAGGCTTTGTTGTGCTGAATACTTGGTCTCTGCGTCTGAAAAACAGTGGCTCAGGCAGGGGGTCAGATGTGGAGAAACAGGCAAAGACTGAAGGACTTTCTTGCGCACATACCTTTTTCAATTCAACTAGATATCTATTCCACATCCAAGGTCTGGCTACATGTTTTTTACAGTCTCGCATGTTGTGACATACACCCCACTAAACAGAATAATGATAGCAGTGATCTACATGAGCTTTGGATTATGCATGTTGCTTGATGCTTAACTCATCCTGTATCACTTTCAATAACTGACTGAGATTCTTCCTGAGAAAGAGTTTGGGTATAGCATGTCTAAAAGGAACATAGACACAGTGTGCAGCAGCATGCTGTGCACTGTACTCAGCCCCTTTCACTGTAGCTGATGACATCCAGCAGCAAAAATCTCCAGGAAAAGTGTGCACTGAATGAGTGAGGGATTCAAAATCACAAGGCAACATGCAAAAAGCTGCATGGTGTTGTCACAGAGAAAATGCAGATGAAAACCATACCATTTCTGTGTCTTTCACCATTTCAGTGAGGAGAGGGGAACTAGCAATTCTCTCATGTGTGTGAGGCTGAGGATGATTAGTGGACATTTCTCCAATCTTTTTCAAGCTAGGTATGCAAGAAATACAGAGAAGTATGTTGATCCCTGAAAGATAGAATTATCCATGTGAAGACAAGTTTAGTAATATGAATTTGGAATTTGATTGCTAATTTGCTTTTCCAGGAAGGAAGTAAATTGGATGACATTCATTCATTAGCATGAGAGCTCTGAGGTCAAGAGCTGTCTGGAAGTTGAAAAAGGGACTGGGTCTTTCTGTACCTGTCATGAGTTGTCACAGTTAACAACAGAGCAGTCTGGAAGAGATGCCACGCCTGAAGTTTGAGTTTCTGTTTGTTAGAGATCAGCAAACATGAGCAGATGTATGTTGCACCTAAATCCTTCCACACAGTAATCTGATTCTGTCTCTAGGAGAAAACTGTACACAAAGAAAACACCTAGGCCAAGAAAGTGCTTTAAGTTGAGTAACTGCAGCTTGGTGGATTTACATGTTTGGGAGGAAATCTTTGAAATTTACTTGAAAACTGAGGAATAGCGAATGCTAGGTGAATGCTTCTGTCTTTGCTTATATGGTTGTTTCAGTCCTTTCTTATGGGGACCATTTCTGGTATTTGATTTCACCTGTATTGCACTGTTGGTAGTCTTTTGAAGAAAGAAAATTCTTTAGGCAGACAGATCAGCACTAATAGTGATTGCCAGTTCCTAATAATAGACAATTTCTTGTAATCAATTTCCAAGTTCAACTAAATTATTGATGAAAAATATGCATCTTTCTGAGTTTTTTAGGAAAGTGATGTTACTTTGGATCCAAAACTGCACCAGTAGAACACTTTTGTCCTCTGTAGCATGAGGCAAGTCCTTTGTGTAACTATTTTTCCTTTTCCTTGAAGAAAATACTATTATAAAGAAAGTATTGAATAAGATTATACCTGGATATCACTGTAAATATCATGAAAATATTTAACTTCCTATTTCTAAAGCAGCAATCCGGGGATTTTTTTCTGCATTATTTTCATTAGTAGACTACTTGAAAAATGTATTCAACCAACTTCATATGTAAGTTCTTCAATGATCTCTATTGAGGGAAAATAGAAAGTTGATAAATGGTTTTCCCCAAAAAATGCTGTTGGATTTTTTTTAAAATAAAAAATGAAAATTCAGGTTTCCTTTACTTTCTGCATTAAAGAAAAAAAAAACAAACAAAACCCCCCACAAACAACAACCTAACAAAAGCCCCACAAAACAAACAAGCAAACAAAACCCCAAAACACAATAAGCTATTTTATCCCTCAGTAGTCTGGAGCACATTTAACATTGCTCTTAATTCAAATGCAAATTTCAGGAGTACTATATCATGCATATTCCCCAGCACGTTTCTAGCATGTCACTGGATGGGCTGGAATTCAGCTAGTTTTCCCACAGTTTTGCTAACATGAATCATTACTCACTTCACAGTGACAGATTCTTGGACAGTGGCATGTTTTCCACTGTGGAAGGTACAGATTTAGGTCCTGCAGTGCACCCCAAGTCCCAGTGAATTTGGACTTTGCTTGATGGCTGTTTCACTGGGCATGTGCTGCTCTGTAGGTTTATACAATCACCACAGAATGGCATAGGGATGCCAGTGCGCTAGACAGTCAGCCATCTCCTTTCCATTTGTTGTTCCTTCCCATGCAATAATGTAGTATTTATGGTTTTAATTAACTCTGAGCAAATTCATTACTTGTTCATCCTGTAAAAGCATAGTTAAAATGGAGCAGATGGGCACACAGACAAGGCCTTGGGTTTTCCAGAAGGCAGAGGAGTGTTCATGGCAAATTTTATAGAAGCTATACATTTACCTGGCTGGTTTTCAGGAGAGCTTATTACACTTATGAGTGTTGTTAGGTGGTTTTGTTCTAGAACCTGAAGTTTCTATGTGGTGTAACTGGTAAGATGTCAAGTCTGTGGCCATACCTGAAGCCTTGGTGTGGGCAAACTTAAACTCTCCTTTAATAAGGAAGCTCCATGTTCATATGTCAGATTTTATAAAAACATGCTCATCTGGTCATTTGACCATTATAAATCCTTTGATTAACTATTTTAATTAACTGATTTCTATGGACAGGCAGCAGAAGTGCATGGATTTTGGACTGGATGAAAAGCACTGAACCATCAGTCATTGGGGCAAGCAGGACAGCAGTGACAGCAGGAGCCACTGTAGTAAACTCTGGGGCCTGAGTACTGGAACGAACTGGAGGGGGGTGGTTCTCAGTGCTCCTGTCTGCATACCAAGCCTTATGGATACCAGCCAAATGCTGCTGGTATTTGAGGCCTTAGCTGACCTCAATAAATGAACAGTAATTCAATAGATTTGTGTAGGAACTCTGCATGTGTATATACCTGGGAATCTTTTTCTCTTGGTCTATCAGAATCCATTATATCTTCTGTCCTCTCTTCAAACCAAAATAAGTAAGTGCATCAGGGATAGTGTATATGATACTGTAGTGCAAAGAAGAAAACAGAATACATAGGTTTGTGCTCCTTTGCTAAGGTATGGGCTTAAGAAAGAAAATAGAATAATTTTCTTTAAATGTATTTGTTGAAAGAGATCGATATCAGTCTTGCATACAGAGGTTTTGAATATTCTTTTTCTTGCCTTTTTTATCATCACAAACTAACACTGAAGTTACTCCCAAATGACTTTGATAACTATGTTAAAGGCAATTTAGTAAGATCTATATTACTAAGGTGTAATTTTACTAAGGTGTAATTTTTCCCAGCTTCATCTAAAGTACAAGACTGCTCCCTTGGGCCTGCTGAAAGCAAATATTGTTATAGTTTTCACCGTTAAAAGACAAAAAAATAGAAAAAAAAAGATAAAAGGAATGGGGAAATAAAGAGAAAATGCCACACCAGAAAAAAGATTTGCTTTTCAATTTTGTCTCAGATTTTTGTGAAAGTCTTCTATGCATCTTTTCGCCTGTGAAGTCTGCTTTATTGCAGACCACTACAGACAGCGGTCATTTATCTATAACAAAAATAATACATTTTTTAATCCCACTACTCCAAATTTTAAATATGGATGAATGACAGCTTCCCTTTTCATTATGCCTTGGTGTTTGCTTTCTCACTTTAAAAGAAGTTTAACACCACAGTACTCCAAATTCTGCTTGCCACAAGGTCCTCTCCCCCATTGACTTGCTGCTCCCTTGTTTGCATATGTTTGTTCCTGAGAGGTGTCTAAGCTGGAAGATGTCAAGTATTTTCCCTGTTGGCTAAACTGGTTTGCAGCAGGTTCACAAGAATTATCCTCTCACTGATGTTTCATTTAGCATGTGGAGCTGCTGTACCTCTATGGCAGACAGCGCAGAAGGGGCAGTTGAGCAGGGTAAGCATTGTGAAACATCAGCTGAGGGTGTTTACCAAGTGAAAGTGTTGTTAGGACTCCTGTTAGGCCACTCAATCACTAGTCTTGTCGCAAGCCTGTCCTTTAATGCATACTAAGCAAGAGTGGTATTTTTTTCTGAAGCAATTTCTCTTGGTGAGCAGCCATTTACTTAACTCTTTGATATTAAAGTTGCATTGCAGATCTGGGGGGAATGAGAAAGCTCTGACATACTTAGTCTTGCCATTTGTCTTGGCCCTCCAATATGAGAATATCTATGTGATTGCCTCCTGCAGTGGAGTAGCTGGATACTGATATTTACAAGTTTCTTTCTTTTACGTGTTAAGTAGGAGCAGCTGAAGAGCTGCAGGTGACAGATTAGCCATCAGAGCTGCTGTCCACAACCCTTAATTCTGAAAGAAAATTATAGGAGGTTGTTAATGGATATTTTCTGGTGGGAATCCCCACCAACCATTCTTTCCCCTTAAATTACTCTTTGGGGTTTACAAAAAAGAATACATCACTTCTCTAGTATGTCATAAAGCTAAATTTGGTCAATATGGAATGGAAAGGAATGGATGAGAAGAACCAGGAGCAATGAGGTCATATGGCAATGCAAGATTAAATTTTTGCTTGCTGCAGACTCTGGTAAAGCTGTTTTTCTAGTCACTGTAAGAAACTTAAGCCCTACTTATGGAACTTCTGCTGAGGTAAATAGAGCAAATAATTTTATTGGGAGTAGCTTCATAAGAAAGTTCATGGGAAGGTAGAAAGATAAATGGAAGAACTGTGAGAAAAAGATGATAAAGTAATATTCTTTTATCTCATGTAACAATTGTTGGGTTTGGATGACAATTTAGAGAGGAAGGAGGTGTCTTGTGGAAAGGTGGGAGGCTGGGGAATGGCAGCCTGGATCACAATAATGAACAGAACATCTGGGGACACTGAAGTGCAATGGCTGCATACAGTAAAGAAGGAAGGATGTCCCATGCTTCAGCCCTATAGGTAAGGGCCATTTGTGAATGACTTTATACAAAGCTGTGATCATCACTACTATGCTTTTGTTGATGTGCTGGTGAAGCTTTAATTAATGTTACATTATTTTTTGAATGTGGGTTTTTTTAAGCTATAATGTCATTTTTATTAGGATATTAACAATAATCATGTCATGGATTTCAGTATGGTGAAGATAGACATTTACATGAACCATTCAGAAAGCTGAGCCATAAATAAAATGCATTTGGAATACAGTAACTTATCACCTATGTAACTGCTCTGGGTTGTCTCAATCATTGAAGAGTCATACTCCTATCAATGAGATGAGATCAGTGGATTTGGCCACAGCCTGTCATGTACAATGGTTGGCAAGGATGCTTTACACGTATTACCATCTAGAGGTTAAAACATAAGCCAGCTTCCAAATAGAGTAGTGAATATAGGGCCATTAAATATAGCAGTGAAATTAGCATCTTGAAAGAACCTCATAAGCATGCAGATTGCTTTAAAACTTACCCAGTCATAAATTTCAGCACTGGTTCTTACCCCACCACCTTTCTCAGGGAAACTCCAAAATAAATAAGTCTCTAACTTTTAGACTTATTCTGAGTTCAGGTATGAAGGATACTTCCTTTAGGAGAGGAGCAAGATCCCAAAGTGAGAACTGCCTCACTGAAATACCTATCAGTCAGACCTTGCTCGTGTGAGCCTGAGGGCTGTTGGCTTAAATGAATTGGCAACGGCTAATTGCTGTAGTACAGCAGCAGGAGAGTCTCCAGAGCACTGCTGTAAGATAAATAACAATGCTGATAGTGGTGTGTGAAATAGCTAGATGCCAAATCTGCATTAGGATTTACCTGCTTTATGGGTGTTAAGAGAGTTGTGATTGCCAGCATAGATACATATATATGTATATATCTAATTTCTTCTTTTTTGGCTGTTATTCTGGCATTAACTAGCAAAGAAAAAACTTCACTGTTTTTAACCAGGAGTCTCTCAGCATATGTAAATTTAAGGAGATTGACTTGGAAAGTGGTGCTTGCAAAAGGTCTTAATTCTGGAATTAATTGTTTTATTTTGCCTAACAAATGCTTTACTTGTTGATGGTTGGGTCATGGTAAGAGCTCATCTCTATTGTTATAATTCATTCAGTGGGCAAGATTAGGTCCTTTCACTGTCTGAAAGTCCTAAATGGGCCTGGACTGATTTTTGTGCAAAAATCTGCTGTGTTCTCAGAATTAGTTAACTGCAACTGGAGTTGCTGGTTACTGTAGGGTTTAGACGTGAGACCACTTTTTTGAACTCTCAATATTAGGCAAAGACTCATAGATGCATTAGAATGAAGATGATGTGGGACCTCACTAGAAAAAAACATCTGGTTACCCAGGACATGGAGAAATCTGAGGTACTGGATGACTTTTTTGCCTCAGTTTTTACCAGCAATTACTGCAGACACATTGCCCAAGTCAAAGAAGGCAAAGACAGGGACAGAGAATCAGGAACTATCTGCTGTAGATGAAGAACATGTTTGAGAACATCTAAGGAACATCAGGGTGCATAAGTCCACGGGTCCTAATGAGATACATCTGAAGGACCTGAAGGATCTGAGCAAGGAAGTGGCTAAGCCAATAGCCATAATATTTGAGAAGCTGTGGCACTAAAGTGAAATTCCCACTAACTGGAAAAGGAGGAATAAACCTCCCATTTTTAAAAAGGGTAATAAGGAAGACCCATGGAACTACAGGCCAGTTAGCTTGAATAAAATCAACCCAGGTGATGCAGCCTTGGTCGGTGGGAAAGGGACCAGACCAGCTGCAGGGGTCCTTGCACTGCCTGCTGAGCAGTGGTGGGTCGAAGCTGCAGCAGCCCCAAGTTGGGTTCTCCCACCCCGCGGCCCATAAAAGAGACACGGAGGCAGTATGAACACTTGGTAAGGCAAGAGCCAATCCGTTTATTGAACAGGGGGGAGAGCCTTTTAAGCCCTCGGGGAAAGAACAATCTGGAAACAGGGAGGAGTTAAGGCGGAGCATGCAAATCCGCTACAACTGATAGGGTAATGATAATAAGTGGGTGGTAACTGGGGAGGAGAGAACAAGGAACTGACAGGGTTGGACAGCACTTTTAGAGGGAACCAACCAATGGTAGCTGGACCCACACTGACAGGCTAAGCCCATCAGTGCAGCCAGCACCACAGGAACAGGGGTAACAGAACTCTTTATTTGAACTTTATTAAAAACTGGGGTAACTGTTCTCAAGTCCATGGTGTAGTGTCGCAGTCCGGCTAGGGATGGTCCTCCTTCTGTGCCTTCCAGACATTAAAGTCAGTCTCTCTATCTCTTTCTCTTCTCCAGTCTTCCATGCTTACATAGGTTGCCCCATCTCCAACACCCAGGCTTCTCCGAGTCACAATGAGCCCTGGCCACTGAAAAAAATTCTTCCAGTAAACTGTATAATTCCTCCACATTGTTCATGGGAGGAATTAGGGAAGGAAGTTAAGATACCCTTCTACACCAAAGAGTTTTCTAATGGGCATTAAAAGCTGCTTGTAGTCACTGTTTTCTCTTTAGAAAACACTGTTTGACATTTGCAACTTTGTAATTGAATTCTCCGTATTTTTAAGGGCTAGATTCTCAGCCCTGCTTACCTGCACAACTGAACGAGCCATATAGATAGTCTGGGAATACTATGCTTCTATAAGGGATCAACTGAAGAAGCATAGGTTTTACTTTAATCTACACCTGACTCCAGCCCATAAGACTGCATGCATTTGGATATTCTTGGGTACATACAGTCTACTAACCTAGCATAGAAAAGTTGGAATATGAAGTAAATGAATTTGCGCTTCCAGATTTGTGGTCTTTGCTAATTAGCATAGCTGCAGGCAAACTCTGATAGGACTTTAAGGAAACTTAGAGAAAGTCTCAGATGATATGACCACTAGAGATGCTGTGTCGTTCCAGCTAATCCTGGTTTAATTGCCCTCTTCTCTACTTCCTAACCTGTTAACTGAACTATGCTGGTGAATAATGGATTTAGAAGAGGATCTGTAGTCACGTATACCCATGAGGAGGAGATTTCAAACCACTGATACTTGTGACTGTGCTTCAGATGCATAGCAGGTCTGCAGCACTAATGACCAGGCATGTTTCTGTTTTACTTATTTCAAGCAACTCCTGCAAACTGCATCCAGTGGATCCAGCACTGATGGAGGAGTCTGGGAAAGCAGCCTAACTTTCTAGGTTTGGCCCAAACTTCCTCTGTGGTCTCAGGCCTGTCTTTGAGAACTGGATACTCAAAGTATCTGAGGACTTTCAGGCTTGGGACCATCTGAATTCAGTCTTCATCCACTCTATATCCAGCTTGCGTAAGAGCAAAATCAGCTATTGTTTCCTTCTACCTCTTTTGGCACAGGTTTTGTAGTGCTTGCTATTTCCAGTGCAAAATGGAAGCTTTTCACCAAGGAGTATTCACAGCATTTGCCATTCTCTTCTGCTTGCCAACAGACACTAACTAATGCTTTTGGAGACTGTGATTTTTCCTGTTGCCTTTGATATCTTCCCTGCCTGCACTCCTCCAGCCTCCCCAAGGAGGACAACACAGAAATGTATGTGGATTTAGCTCTGACTGTTATATGACAGGCTCAAGTAAATGTTCAGACTGCTTGACTAGTTCCAGGTGCAGTGACTTCCTCCTGTTAAAATATATAATGTGCAAATGATCAGTCTGGTATGGAATTCACTGGTCTGTCTCACTGCGCTACAATTAGACAAGAAAACAATATCTGCAGAAAGAGAAGGGGGAAAAAAACACCAAAGAACAGAGTTGCTGGGGGATTCTCTGCTGTTGTTCTCACTGTGAACTGCTTTCTTCACATTCAACTCATCATTCCTGAGGCGACTGCAAACTATGACCAGCTATTTCTCTAAGTAGATTTCAATAAGCAGCTGCTATGAAAAGGAAGTGCGAAAGGTGCATGACATTCCTTTCTGTGTGTTGACTCCAAGAATTAAAAAACCCCAGAGCCTCTCCAATACATCTTCAACTGACAGAAATTTGAATAAAAATGCTCTAATTTGCTATGTCTGGTAGTCTGGAAGGGAATATGAGCACTATTTCATCTCAGCTACCCTGCTTACATATTTATTCCATGCTGAGAATGAATATGGCCTCTTTTCTTTCACTGGAATGAGTGCATGGATATCCCAATCCTGGAAAAAACAGTAGTCAGTTCATTAAATGTCTGTAGCTGTGTTTGATGATGGTGAGAATAATCTTGTTCTCCACAATCTACTTGCCAGTCATGTCCCTGTTGAGAGCAACGAAGAGAACAAGTGCTTTCCCCAAAATATTTTTGTGCAAAAGCACTATCTGTGTATTGATGCAGCTTTCACTGCTCTCCTTCTCTATAACTGTCAGACCAGGCTGTATTTGGCCTTGTAATACTGTAATATTAAAGGATGCTTGTTCATTAAACTATTTAAGTGATTTCACTTGTTCTCTTGAAAAGGGATGTTTGATTTCTGTGGTCATCTGCTCAGATTCATGACAAAACCTATAATTCAGCTCCCTAGTACTCAGAGAAAGGGAATGTTTTGCTTACCATGTCAACAGCCTTGCTACACAGGTTCCAGCATAGCTTGAGCAATCGATGGGCTTGGTGGTTTGTGCTCACTCCTGGCACTCTTTGATAAACAAGAGGAGTTGCAACCTAGAAACCCTACAAAAGGAAGCTCTGTATAAGTGTTATGACTGACCAGGTGCTCATTTAGAGTGGTTGAATGAAAACGTATAAAATGTATAATAAGTAAAAATTGTAGTTTCATTCAAATCTAATCCCTTCCCTAAAGGAAAGATAGCTTTGGATTTTGTACTATAGGTACAACATAATTATGCAAATGTGTTTAAGTGTGACTATATTTCTAAGAAATACTTCTTAACTTCATGGATTAAAAAACCTCCAAATCTGCCCACCTTCCCTCTCTCCCCCTCCCCTCCCCCCCCAAAAAAGAAAAACAACAAAGAAAGTAAAACAAAAAAACTCCAAACAAAGAAAAAAAACCCCAACCCACAAATTTTCCTAATATTTTTTTCTAAATGACTTGAGGAAGAAGTTGTAGATAATCAGCTTGATTATTAATGTCATGTGAACGCACTGTGGTCAGATCACTGGACAGCCAAAATGGTGTAGTAGATTACTATCAGCGGATTGTTAGGTC
>VWZD01000536.1:0-19278 GCA_013396695.1 Sakesphorus luctuosus | reverse complement strand
GAATAGGGTAGACATATTGGGTGTATAACAATTAAACAGGGGAGACATCAATGTAACTCCAAAAGCCATCACAGTCCTTATTCAGGTGCTGCAGAGTCTCTCCATTAAGCACCATTGGCTCCTGAACTTCCGCATCTTCGTCAATCCAACTTTTATAATAACGCTGCCATTTAATAAAGTCCTCATCGGCTTGCTGTCCTCCAACAGATTACTGGGCGGCCTGGTAACAGGTTCTTGTTAGAATTCTTAGATTTGAGTTGACATTTCCATCACCTTGGCTGAAGAGTGACACAGCACTGCTAATTTAATGGAAGAATACATAGGTGTAAAATGTGAGCAAAACAATGGTGAATTGGAGCTATTATTATTATAGCTAGTAAAAGTTGAGGTTTATAGTGAGCTTTTGTGGATTTTTTTTTAATCTTATTTTATTTTATTAGAGTGGCGGGGAAAGGTTTGAAGGAACATAAGAAATGAGCTCCTACAGTTACTCAGGAACAAACAAAATATTTGCATCAGACTGTCCTATATAATGGACCTGTGAAGGGTAAATGGTCACATCTAAATGCAGATTTGTACTAAGATAATTTTATTAAGCTGGAAAGACATGTCACTGAAATGATACAACTTTGTATCATGGTGAATGATCTGAAATCAGTTTTGCATGTGATCTCAGGACTTTTAGTTTTGAAAAAAGGGTTTCCAAGCTGAATCCCACTGTAGAAGCAGGAAATCCCCTCAAAGTGAACTGTTCATAATTTCTATAACATTGCAGGGAGCAGTCAGTGGCTGTTAGACCAATGACTCATTTTGAAAATTTACTGCTCTTGCATGTCCCAAAGGAAAGCATGACCTACAGTCAAATCCCTATCCTGGCACATGGGAGAAGTGAGCAAGCAGCTTTGTGGGGCTTCAGGGTGATGTTACATCATGACAAGGAGGTTTTAAGAAGTGGAATGTTTTAGAAAGTTCTCCTTTGCTTTATGTTTCTCTCACTAACAGGAGGTTACTCCTTGTACTAGTACCAATATGGATCAAAGTCTGGCTGCAATCCTCAGAATGATCTTCTTGAGGACTGAGTGACTTTTTTAGCCCATGCAATATTTTTTGTGTAGAATTGTTTCAGGAGTGGATTCACACCCACCCTTCTGAATCAACAGTCTCTAGGTATAGAGGCAGATGAAGTGACTGGGAAAGGGACATTCCTTCAGCTGTATTGAGTTACTCTATACAACCCAACTAGGTGTGCAATGCTTGGTTCAATTTTTAAAATCTCCCCCTCACTAATAACTCAAGTTAAATTTCAACTAAACACACAGCAATGGAAGCCTTCATAGTCTACTTCAATTCACAGATCTATCTACTCCACACATTTACATTTGCTTTAGTACTCATACTTACAGTCAAAGTATATGACACTTGAATAGTTTTTTTAAGGTAAATTTACTATGTATTGAAAAGTGTAGTCCAACATAGTAATGCTAAAATTATGCTTGAATCAGAAGTCCTGTTGTAGAACTACTGGAAATTCTCCCTGTCTCTGTTGCTGTTAGATTATTTTTAAGTAGGTTCACATAAGGCAATTTCTGCTGATGTTCTTTGAACTGAATTAGACTTTGTATTCGAGATACAGCTCAGTAAGCTTGATGCTACATGTTACAGAGTTTATATACCATTCCTTGCATTACCATGTTGCTTTGCATATTCCTAAGCCTTAACATTTCAGTGGTAGAGGTAGGTTTTTCTATGGAAATGGTGGTATCAGAGCTGTCCCAGGACTTGAAATAGCTGCTGATTTGAGGTGGTTCTGCAGTATCACCAGAACTGGTAAGTAATTCAAATTAAAACACTTTCCTGGATACATACCATTGTTAAGGGCACTTCATTTACTTTCTTTCAATGGTTTCACACTGTGTTGCTCTCACCATGCATTATCCATGTGCAACCTTGTAAATTGCTTCTAGTTCTTACAGCACTGAGATAAATCATAGGGCCATTTCCTCTGAGGGACTTCAGCCTTAAGCTCTGCAGCTTGTTTTCAAATGAAAACCATGTTCAATTAAGGTGATTTGTTTGCTGCACAAAGATTTAAGTACCTCATACTGCCATTTATAGAGAAAGAGACTTGGAGGTTATAAACACATCATGACTATTTCTTGGAGTTTCTGCCTTCCTCTTCCATCTATCTCTTTTCCAGATATTTCCAGCTGAGATACAGTCTGCTTGAAGTGGAGTGCGATGACAATGCTACCAACAGTGTAGGCTATGAGATGATCTGTTGTTGTAGTTTACTATAACACACCACCATACATAGTTGCTTGTTTTATTCTGTTCAAAGAAGTGGAGACAAGACTAGGATGCATTTCACACACATTGGCTTGAAGTTAAGCTCCTAAATAAATAACTTTTTTTTCAAGACTGCTTCTTAGATACAAACTAAAAGAAAACTGGTGCAGGAAAAAATGATCCTTAACTAATATTGTTGGCCTTAAGGAGAGATAAAATAAATAAAATTGCTTGAGTTGATGGGATGGCTTAGGGCAGTTGTTTGTTTGTTTCTTTCTTTCTTTTGGTTAGTTTTTTGTTTGGTTGATTGGTTTGGGGGGGATTGATGCATCTCTCACAGGAGAAGTTAGAGGATGTTTGGCAAAAATAGTTCAGAGTGCTCTGGTGGTGTGCATACTGGTGACCCTGGTGGTTCCTAAGGTTTCAGTAGGGACTGTCAATGGCCTCACTTATTACCCTGCTTTGGGTAGCTTAGCCTCTTGCACTAGCCTTGCTCTATGTCCCTCTGGTAAATTCTGGTTATGATGTGGGATGTACAGAGGTGGCATTTGGATATGCCCTCACGAGGTGACAAAGGAGATGACTGGATCATGCAGCAGCAAAGAGACAAGGAGCATTAAGGAGTGAAGATGGTTTATTGGAAGTGTGAAGTACAGAAGTGTACAGTAAGATACAGAAGAGAAGCATACATGAAGACTTGAGACTGAGACTTGTTTCTGTGTGCACAGCTCTGTGGCTATAAGGCTGTGGGAGTGTGAGTAGCTCCAAATCCTTTGGGTACATTTTCAGCTTTAACACGGTTGTGTGCATGCTTGATTACTGTATTTGTGTAAATCTCCAACTGAGAGTCAGTCAGTGAATTCTGGCAAAGTATGACAAAACTGGTAAACTCTGAGATTCTTGATAAGGCCATTTGTTGTCATAGTCTCATGAGCATGATCATGGTCTAAGTTTAAAAGGGCACAGAGGGAGGAAGTGGGGGTAGAGAAGGAAGATATGAAAACAGTTTATTCTGGAAATGCATTGATGGATGAGAAGCTGGCATATAACTAACCTATGGAACTACTGGCTATTCTGTGTAAAAAGAAAGGTAATCAGGGTCCTGTAATTAAACTTAAATATGTGTTAGATATATGGAACTGCTACTTTATCTTTTTTTAGGTGTAACAGATATTAGTTTAATCTAAATGTTTCTGTGAAATTTCCCTTTCTAGATGGTTCATTGTGTTTATGTGTATATATATATATATATAGGTATTCATCTCTTTTGTGTTGATAATCACTTTATATTAATGTGACCAAAGCTGCCAAGCTTCAGTCAGAGACTTAAGGAACATCTATAGGGATTTTGTAGAAAGATGAAGGGAGCTCCCATGCAGCTAATTGATACACAGAGACCATTAATATTTAATGTAGAGTAAAATGTGTGTTTTATCATTTAAATAAAAAAAGTTTTTGGGAAAATACATATTTGCCACTAAACATTTTCATAGAAGGCTTGTGAGACACCTGTTAGACAAAACAGCCAGTATTTCTGAGGGATGTGTATATGTGGTTGCTTGGCTTGTTTTATGCAGTCTTAGTCTTTACAGAGCCCTTGCAGTATTCACTTAGAATAGTTTGTGACCTGACTTGACACAATACTTACTTGTAAATGAGATTTGGCTCTGGAGGTTAACTTCTATATTGATATATATTCTTCCTTCGGAAGTATCAATGCCCTCACCTTCCTACAATCACCTGTAAAATCTGAAATGTTTGAGCAGATACTACTTGAAGGAAAATCCACTGTGGGTCTTCAAGTTTGCTATACAATTTTGCTTATTGTCAAGTTTTCCACAAAGGAGAATGACAGAAAACAAGGGGTTTCACCAGATTTTTGCCCCTGGAATTGAATTGTGATCTGTGCTGTACTTCTCTTATCCTGATGGTTGTACTGGACTGGGAACTGTAACTCCACAGCAGAATTCAGTATACCTCTATGAAAAGTTACTAACTTAAACCCCAAAGATTTATAGCACACCTTTGCATTAATACACAGTACATCCTGTTGTATATGTCGGTATATACATATACATATGTCGGTATATACACGTACATATATCAGTATATACATATACATAGGTTGTATATGTATATGAATACATATATATCAAGATACACACAGTATGCTTGTTTTTTCTATATATAGTTTTATAATAATCTCACTCATTGACTAGAAAATTGCCATAGGACCTAAGGATTGGTTCAACTCTTTCTGTAGCAATGCATGCTTTGAGCACCTTGACCTTCAGATGCAGAATATAACCTTCTGAGAGGGGAAAAAGATAGATGATACAAAAGCAATGCTGGTTTTCACATGTACCCTTTAAGTTCTAACTTTTTAATAATCTAATTTAAACACTGCTGTCCAAAGAGAAAACAATTTCATTGTCTTATCACATTTCATATCACATTCATAACTTAAAAAGTAGCTCCTTCCTAACACCAATGAGCACAGACAAGTTTTGTGCAACCTTGTGCATAAGCAGCTATTTTCCCAAGTCAGAAAATACAGGTTTGTATCAAACAAAGCTGTTAGCTGGCTCCAGGATCTCAAGGCAGCATGATTCTTTCATGTTTTCAAGGATTAGTTGTTAAAATTTGAATTCAACCCATGCTATTTGAAAACATATATGTCTTGTCCCAAGCAGAGAATTCTGGATGTAAAGGTTAAAATTTTACAGTTAATGTTTGGGCCTGGATTTCTAGAGGATTTTAAGACACAAAAAAGGATTCCCAAAATGTGCCCAGGGACCACCTTACTTAGAAATCTTGGTGAAGTTCCTGAATGATTTTGGTAATACCAGTAAATGTTCTTGTTCTTGCTCCAGAGGTGTCTGAGCTTGCTGACTGTGAGTGCCCTGACACACAGCAGACCATATGATCAGGCTGCTGTCGTGTCTCCTGCTTGTGGGAGCAAGGGTTTATGTGATGGCTGCCTCAGGATATTGTTTTTCTACTAGTAGACCTTGATGCAAACTGGAAGCTTTCCCCAAAACTATGAAAACCAATAATCTTCTTTTTATTATATTATAAGGCAAACAATACTAAACACATATTTCCTTTAAAATAAAAGATACAATTCTTTATTGCATTTTCCTGGTAAAACTGAATTCATTAGTTTTATTGCACCATTTTTACTCATTAAAATTTAATAACATTTGTTGATGAAACAAGAGAGCCTAAATGAATTCTAAAATAACTCAGTACTAACTTACTCCCCCTAATATATGAAGATGCTACGTTGCTTTCTGGAATATTTTGAGCTTATTCCTAAAGGCATTTTAAGATTTTTGTGGGTTCTCTCAAATTCATTTAACTATGAGATTTTGTCATTCATTTAATCCTCACTTTGTGACTGGAAGTTTTCTGAGGGAAAGAAAAATGGAAAACTTCATTGTTCTGTTCCTCTAAATGCAATTGTGGATCTCTCCCTATTGGCTAAGTTGGGAAAAGGAGTCACATTACTTTTTCATGTATTAATTGGGGAGATGTTTGGGCTTTTGTGATCCACATATTAAAATATTTACAGTGGAATTTTCAGAGAAGGAGAACACCAACACATCCTGAATAAAATAGAAAGGTCTGATATCACCAAAACCCTTCTCCTTTCCCACAGCATGTAGAACGAAAATAAGATTTTGGAAGGGAACGATGTTCTTGCCCAGTCAGACTATTTAAAACTATTTTTGGCCTTCTTCATCTTCAGAGTTTATTCTTAAAGAAGGTCTTTATTGGCAGTCAGAAAACACGTAGGGTAAGAAATAGGTACATATTCTCACATGCTTAGGAAGACTAGGATTTTATAGATACCTGGGGTAGCAGATGTGTAGCAGGTGCTTCTATTCCAAGTCAATTCCCTCTGCAGCAGAAATACAGAGTCTACACTAAAAATGTTGTTTCTTTGAAGCAATCTGCTCAGTTGGACTAATATTTTCACTAATAAAACTTGTCGCACATGCCTTTATTTGAAACAGACCTATGTTCATAGCTTCAAGAAAGTTAATGACATTATAGCTTCTGGAGAAGAAATAATAACACAGTTCATTTCTAGTCCTAGCTATCAAATGATGCAAATATAGCTTGGCATTGTGCATTGATTTTTAGGAAACATTTCGTCTGTATACCAACTTTTTACACAATCACAGGATTAGCTCACATCCAAATTTATGCTATCTTTCAGTGCAGTTGGTTATTTCAGGTGATGCTTGTAATTTATTGTAGTTAAAAAGATTCTTTTAAATTAAACAAAGATGTCTTTGGGGCTTTCTGTTTCTCTTCTATCTCTTTAGAGGCATTCATTAAAATATCTAAGAGAAATAAGAGTAGTCTCTCTACTAAACATCTTCAAATAAGAGATTGCACACAAATATCCCATTGCAGGTTAAGAAAGGGCAACACCAGACGTTTTAAAAAAGACCTACTAATCAATTAACTCACACTGTCAGTTGCATTGTAATCAGTTGTATTGGTC
This sequence comes from Sakesphorus luctuosus, assembly GCA_013396695.1. Lineage (NCBI taxonomy): Eukaryota > Metazoa > Chordata > Aves > Passeriformes > Thamnophilidae > Sakesphorus > Sakesphorus luctuosus. The sequence goes on along the minus strand of VWZD01000536.1, from coordinate 12,476 downwards.
GTTTACAGAACTTGGACTCCAGTATGGCAGGATTTACACAGCATGAACCAGCTAGCGATAAAAATTGAGGTAACAATAGAAGGCTGTTACATTAACTGACAAAACTGAGTCTATTTGCTGGGCCTAAATTTGGTTCCTTGGAGTCCGAGAAAACTTCTAAACTAAAGAATACTAGATGCAAAATTGTGAAATTTAGAGGAACTCAAAGACATTCTGCTTATCTAATTTAAAGCCAGTGGCAAATTAACAATTGAATTTCTGGCATGTGGGACAAGTGCTGTGTTTTTCTAAATATTGCATTCTAAAATGCAAATAACAGTCACTTTAACAAGTAGTTACTTCATTTCCATGCTAGAAGTTTTAGGCCTTCATCAGTGCCTTAGAGCATGCTCTGTATCTTCTTTTTGTTTAGACAAATCCTCTGAGGGTCTTGAAGTGGCATTATCATTTCTGGGAATGCAAGATGTGGCAAAGAGTCTATAGGTGGCAGCCACTTGCAGCCTAGAAGGGTCCTCTACAATAATTCTTCAGTGAAATATAAAGTATTAACAGTTGCAGTGTTGACATGGCTGTGACACCATAAAAACTGAAGAATTAAGTCATAAAATCTACGGGTCTCACCTCAGGCTTTTCATTTTCATTACATGGAGACCTCTTGAATTAAAATAGTTTGAAATGAACCACCTCTATGTCCAGAAGAGTAGATCATCTGGAACTAATGACTACTAGTCTACTGGATATTGTTACTGCCAAACCTTTCAGACTGAACTCTGGGTCTCTTCAAAATGTATTTTACAGCTGACTGCTAATACAGTCATTGCTTTGTCAAGGGTCCAGATCCAGGGCTTTCTACCAAAATGTCCAAACAAGCTCATAAAGGCCTGCAAATGCATTTGGTGGAGATTCTTCTAAGCATAGCAGCAACTGTATTTATTGGCTTGATAGTGCAGAAAGATCTTATTTGGCATTATTAATAAAAACAGGTATTTTGACTGATTTTTCTCTGTTTTCCTTTTGGTTAAACAAAAAAGATTCTTATATTTTTGAGTCAGGAATTAAAGATCTCATCTGCAAAGACTCATGCCTCTTCCAAATGGCTGTCATTTGGCACAACAAAATCAAACCCTAAAACTAATTTTTTTACCCCCTAGCATACCATAGTAGACATTTATCCCACAATTGAAGGGAAACCCTTCTACAAAGAGTTGTTGTCTTAGTACTGCTAATCCAATAATATAATTACACAGACCTCTGTTTCAGAGAAAATTATAAATTGCAGCTTACGTGTCTGAAAACTTTGACAATGAATCTAACATTTAATTAAAGCTGTGTATTAATATTTTAAAGCCAGATGTTTAAGTGCATAGTGGTGAAATAACTGGGTGCCTGGGTACAAAGCAGATATAAAATAGGTTTGTTTTTCAGGGATCTTAGCAAGTATTGAGTGCTGCTGGAAACGTGGCTCCATTGGGGATAGTAAAAGACATTTACCATCTGGCCCATGAAGTTATACAGAGTGCCCTGGGAGGCTGGAAAGATCAAGTTTTCTTCCTGTGTTAGACTTTGGGTAAGTACCTGCATTGCTTACTAATGTACTTACCACCTGCAGAGCCAGGCAGGAAGAGGGAAATGACCATTCATTCTCCTAGGGATTCTCAAGAGGTGACAGTGGTCTTGACCACACGGTGTGGTGGTACTATATAGAAGATGACCTAGGATGCAAGACAGCACAACTGTATTTTTCATCTGTTCTGGGTTATGTGAGTTTTCTTCAGAGATGTGATGTCCTGAAGTGGCAGATATAAACAGGTTTGAAGTGTACTGAATGATGACCAGGTGTCCTGTACACACCACTCAGGTTTTACATACCCCACTGGTTGCACTGGAGATGTACAGCAAAGAAACGATGGCATATAAACTCATCTGAGATAGGAATTCACTGAAAAAAAGTCAAAAATAGTGAGACAAGGTAGCATCTACAGTTTGTCTATCAGAAAGAAGCTCTGTTAGAAGAGGAGAACCTCTGTCAGTGCTTCAAACCATGTCAAAATGAAGAAGGTGTATGTGGTTAATGTGGATAAAGAGATTTTGCTGTACCATAACGAACTGTGTCAGTTTTGATCTAGAAAGTGCTGAGGGCCAAGGCACTGCTGCACAGAGGTATATGAAAGGTAATTGGGTAAGGCAGGCCCACTGTTAGCAGATGTTATGCTCTGCAGTGATTTGCATCTTCCCTGGAAAAAGCCTATGAACTGTAAAAGGTTGAAGATCAAATAGACCAAAAGCACTGCAAATGGCTCAAGGTAAAACAATTTGCTCAAGGATTATTTAAAGTACTCTCAACGGCTGCAGTTAAATACCTTTACATTTTTCTCTAGTATTCATTTAGACATTTGTCCAGTGTAGATTCCTGTGATGTTCAGGTGCCCTTTCATCTCAGCATCCTTGAAAGATCCAATATACAGGAAGGAAAATACAGGTTAGTGTGAAATGCTTTTTATGAGCAGAAGACACATATAGGAAGGGGAAAAGCAACTGGTATCAAATCCATGTCTTTCTTTACTTTGTCAAGGCATTGGATTAAGTTTAACTGAAGACTTTCCACATTTTTGAAACCAGCTTTCACTTGAAATACTGGTTGGGTTTTTTTGTTTTGGTTTTGTTTTGTTTGTTTGTTTTTTAATTTTTAATCTAATGCAGAATTATTTGCACTTGATAAAATTATTTCTGAGATGAGTTGCAGGTTTGGGAGATTTTGTGTGTAGTTTACAGTATACTTACATTGTTTTTTTTTTCAAGAAAATAAGTATTTCACTTAAGTTTACTATGTTTCCTGAAGGTTATAATCCTATGATCTTAATCTTTTTTTCCTGATTCAGACTTCCCCATAGATAACTTTTTCTGTGCCTGTCTGATTCAAATGTCCCATTGCTTTGACTGGGATTCTCCCTGCAAAACGCAACAGGAAAAGACATTCAAGCCATCTTGGTTCATCAGATGCCAGCTTTCTGAAATGAATGCTTCAATTTTCAGACTAATTGGTGGTTCAGAATTGTCAGAGTAAAGAAGAAATTTCAGTTCTTTACATGGAGAAGCAATTATTATTTTTTTCAAATGGTTTTAGTGGCATGAAAGCTGTACAAGTAATTTGGATTGTGACAGCTATAATTCTTAGAGAGCCCATTAACTCTTATTGTGAGACTCTTTTTTTTTTCTTTTACTCCTTTCAGATGATGTCCGTAACACTTTGTGCCAGTATGGCTGAGCCAGACTCATCTCCAAGGGAGATTGTTAGCAGGTATTTTTCAAAGGCTTTTTTTTTCTTTTTCTGAGAATGCAACCTTTAACACAGACTCATCATTAACTGCAGTAATTTAATATGAAAGGTCAGTACCACAGTATTTTTCTAGTTACTGCAGCATCATCACTGGATATCAGATGGTGTCAATAAACAAAAATCCAACGGAACATTATTATTATTTTTGAGCCACCTCTATTAAGGCAGTTTAATTTATCTAGAATCAGGTGGTGATGAGTTCAGCTTATATTTTTGTACTTTCATGTGACATTTGGTATTTTTGTGCATTTGTGGCCCTTGGTATATATTGCTTGCCTACACATCCTCCTACTCCCCCCAAGCACTGCTGTGCTAAAGTGAGTTTGTAAAACTTCTCTCTCCCCCTTCCTTTTGACTGCCTGCAATCGCTCCAGTTCTCCTGCCTGATGACAGGGAATGGCATTGTAAAGAGAAAGGAGATGCATTTAATAAGCCACTCATTTCCCTCCACTACTTATTATTATTTCCTTTAACATGAAGAAAAAGTAGCGATCCGTGCACTCCTCTAGTCCTCGTATCTCACTAAGTGTCCAGGATTCCACAGACCTGCTTTTCCTTCTGCTGTATGGAAGAACAAGCATGAAAATACCTGTATAGTTCGTTCTCCATAGTGACTTTTCCCTCCAGACCCAATGAACTACCATCTGGAAGAAGGTTATACCTTATTTCTTCTTATTTCTTGGGAGAGTTCGAGACAAAACATCTTCACTATAGGCCACTTGACAGTGTCAGTTCCTATATTGGAAAAGCTGTGCAAACATTTACAAAAGTGACCTCGCTTGTTTTATGAATATTGCCCTTGTTCATTAACTGCAGCTCATGATGCTTAGAGTCCCATGGACACAGAACTAATTAAAGAAACACTCACAAAAGCCAGTGTAAATCTCACATTTCAATGCAAGCATCCAGTATGTGGCTACAAAACCACATGCAGAATTTAGACTACTACAAAGAAACTGGGCTATTTCATTTTAATTTTCTGATATACATGATGCTTGGAAGAAAAAAATGTCACTGAATAACTAAAAAATTGTATGTGAGTTCCTTAGAAACACAAGATGTTATTCAGAAGAAAGTGTTTTCCTCCCACTGTCATAAGGCTATACCAATGCTCAGAAATCCTAATTAGTGATGGGCCATGAGGCAATCTCAGTATAGTTCTGTGTCCACCTACTCACAGATATCAGCGAATTCAGTTACAAAATCATGATGCTGAGATAATTTCTACAGACTTTTCAACAGTAGTGCAAAACATTAGAGTAATTGTGTCCAGTTTCACCTTTTCCCCCCATTTTTCTGTCCTTTATCCATCTGACACTTCATTTTCTGCATTCTAGATGTCACATTTTCAGCCCATGTGAAAGGTATAGCTTCTTTTTCCACTATGTTTGTGCCTCTTGAATATATGGAACAGTATTGCCTCTGAGATAGAGTTTATTTAACAGGTTTTCTTTTCTTATGATATAAAATTCCATCTTAAGAGCTTTAGGAAGTGCCCTGAAGTACTATCTGAATGAGAAAGGTTTGTCCGTTTTCAAAAATGAAATGTTTCAGTTTTGTATGCTAGAAGGCAGTCTTAGTGTGCACCAATATAAATAGGGGAGAACTTAGACTGTGCTCTGTTTGGAAGTGTGCATATCTGTAATACAATGGGGCACAGCACACAGCAGATGGAAGGAAATTCCCACTCCACAGATGGAAAGAAATCCTAGTAGATATTGTTATTAGGACTTGGGGTTAAAAACTACAAAAAAAAAAAGAAAAAAGAAAAAAGAAAGAAAGAAAACATTTTCCAGCTTAGTCTCTAGATCCCCCATGTACACTCCTTGCCTGCAGATATATATTAAACAAGCATCAATAACAAGCAAATTGCCATACAGATAAGTTACAGTCAAAACACTCTGTTACTGTATAATTCAATCGAGAGAAACATTTTGAATTCAATTTGAGTGGTCACAATTTGTTTGTGTTTCTGTGGAGAAGTACAACATTATGACTTCAGAAAGCCTCACTACTGAAAGGCTTCATAAATTCTTATTCTGAACTCGAGCTGGATAAAATACTACACAAATTGTTTCTTCCACAGGCAAACTAGAATTTCTAGTCTGCTCTTGTGTAAGTAAAATCACAAAAGCAACTTCTATTTTTTTTTAATATCTGCTTAAGTGAAGAAGAAAAAATTGCATTTGAGAATTTAAGTAGCGTCATCCAGGGCAGAACTCAAAACTGAGCTTTAATTATAGTTGACTGAGTTAATTGAGACTGTCATTTATTGAATAGAGTGATTTGGAATCAGGGGCCCACAAAATACCCCAAAATGGTTGAAAAACCTTTCAGTACCAGCCTCACACAAGTGTAATTTTTTTGTTTGTTTGTTAGTTGTTTGGGGTTTTTTGCCATGATTAGGTCTTCCAGGAGTAGTTAGTATTTGGTGGGGATGACTTTCTCTTGCCACATAGAAAGACTTAAAGCAACAATCATTAAACAATGCGTTGATGGTAATTTTGCAGGTTTGCAGTACATAGGTTCTGAGGAAATACAAGAAATTTCTCAATTTCACTGTTTGTTACATTTCTATTTCACTGAATATGCCCCTGTTTTTACATTAATATAGGGCTAAGAGGAGTACAATTCACCTTCTCTAAAACATTTCTATGCTTCTACATCTCTTCTACTGTTATTTTATTTCTTGCATGGGAAAGAGTCCCCATATGATCTTCTTTGGTGGCCCTCCAGCTGATTTAATTCCTCTTTTCAGAACCTCTTCCATCTCTCTTTTTTTTTTTTTTCTAATTTTTCATTCCTCCCACTAGATAATCAAAATTGAATGGGATTCCCTCTAAGAGTACAATCTTCATATTATCTCTTTACATTTAGTTTTGGTATGGTTTTCTATATTGTTTATGTTTCACAGTCTTGAGATATATAGTGAGAATATCTATACTCTTTTGAGCAATACACCCTCACTGTGTATATTCCTTCTGGTTTCATCTCATCTTCCTTCAACAGACCTTTATTGAACTGCTCTGCCCATTTATCCCACCCTCACCTAATTTTGCCGGCTGCTTCTAAAATTCATTACATCTTTTTCTAGTGAGTGATCTGAACATACTAATCCCATCTGTTTCTGTGATACAGTCTTTTGGTGTTAATTTTCCTTTGGAGGAGGTGATTTAATACTAGTGTATAACATGACAGATGATACGTGGGCACAAGACCTGTGGCCAGCAGGTTGAAGGAGTTGATTCTCCCCCTCTCACTCTACCCTTCTGAGATCCCACCTGGAGTACTGCATCCAGCTCTGGAGCCTCCAGCAGAAGAAAGACAGAGACCTGATAGAGTAGGTCCAGAGGAGGGCCATGAAGATGATTAGAGGGCTGTAGCACCTCTCCTATGAAGACAGTCTGAGAGAGTTGGGGTTGTGCGGGCTGGAGAAGAGAAGGCTCTGGGGGACCTCTTTGTGGCCTTCTAGTACTTACATGGGAACTTATGAAAAAGAGGGACAGTGACTCTTTACACAGATACATAGCAAGAGGACAAGGGGAACTGTTTTAAACTAAAAGAGAGATTGAGATTACATGTTAAGGAACAAATTCTTTACTTAGAGGTCAGTGAGGCACAGGTTGCTCTGAGAAGTTCTGGATGTCCCACCCCTGGAAATGTTCTTAGCTGGGTTGGATGAGTTCTGGGCAACCTGATGTAGTATGTGGCATGACTGTCCATGGCAGAGGAGGTTGGACTACATGGTATTAAAGGTCCCATCTAACTCAAACAATTACATGATTTTATGATGGGGAGAAAGAAGTTTGGGAGAAGTTATTAATTCTTTCTAAAAAAAAAAAGGAAAAGAAAAAAGAAAAAAGGAAGGGCTAAGAGTCTTCTAAGGAATTGCTACCTATACTAAGTTTAAGATGAAGGAAAGGGAACCACTTTTTCTGCACAATATATAGTTAACCTGTAGAACTCCTTAAAGAACATCTTAAGAATAAATTGGTTCAGAGACATGCAGGACATATTCAGTGTCCATAAGCATGATTATCTGAGTATTTGCCTCAAGTTGATAATATAAGCTGGTTTTTCGGAGATGAGATTGCACAAGTGAGAAAGTGCCATGTCATACTTACCTAAAGACACCAAGACACCACGCTGGGTTGGACTAACCTTTGATTTGAATGATTGAGGCTACTCTTTTCTTTTCCCATTGGACATTTCTAATATTTTTCTGCACCTTGGTAACTGTCATTAAAATGGAGAAATGATGTAATGAAAACTCCCTTGAAATCTTACACTCAAGATATGAGCACAGATGCAGTGTAGTCAACTATCCACTGCTGCCTAAAACAAATAAGAAAACTCCAAGCCATTGGAATTAGACATACAAGGCAACAACTTATTTCCTGCTTTACACATAATGTTGTAAAGAATCCTCTGAGTCATAAAGATGCATGCCACCAAATTTTTACCTTCAGAGATTGCTCAGGATGTGCCACCTGTACTCATATCTGTAAACATGATCCTGACAGTGGAGGAGCTTTGGATTAACATAAAAATAACAGCAACAATTTTTAACATGGTTCAGGACTTTTTCACATTGCTATAAGGATTGTACATTCAAATATGAACATCCAGTCAAGGAGACAGGCTGTATGTAGCTTACAGTCTTCATTTAGGCAGTGCTTTCATTTATTTTGTTAGTCTGTAGACAATATTCAACTGACAGTATCACTTTATGCCAAGGAAAGTGTTAGCACACGCACATCTCTTCCCATCTTCTTTCCCCAAAGAAATCAATTTAGATGAATGCTGAAATGAATAATTTCAGTGGGGAAATCATTGTAACTGCTGGAAATTAATCTAGGTAGACCTATAATTTAATTCTTAGTGTGACGGTGAATCTAGTTACATTATTTAATGTAAACTAATAGTTTATTGTAACCATAGGGGTAGAATGGGATAACAATGGATACCATACAAGTAACTATTATAGTCTGTGTGACTAAATCAGTGCAACTTATTCTTAGCATAACTAAAACTATAAAATTACAAAATACCAGAGATACAAGGCAGAGGCAAGATAAGGATTTTCAGATGCAAAATCTGGGAAGCAACACTAGGGGTGCCCTCTAGGCAATAAATGAAATCAACAGAAAATTAATTTATTACATTCCAATTTCTTTTGCAGACACCCTTTTATTGGTGCAAGTAATAAGTGAGGGGTCTGCCATAGGTGCTATCAAATGCTGTTGATTAATCCCTCTAATAGGACACTTTCTTCTGAATATTTTTGTTTCTGCTGCAACTTTGAATCCAGACATCTTGCATTCTCTAAATTGTTGTATTTTGTTACTATTTATGAGGCTGGGCTGTGATAATTCCTTGTTGTATAGTTGGGAAGAAACAGGCTGAGTAATTTGCCAAAGATGAAAGTAGGCGGATGGTGGGGAGAAAGGGCAAAGATTCAAACCTACATCTCAAACACTAAGCTACAGTTTAAAGTATTCTTTTCCCTATTAAGATATATTGCTTGCCTCCCTCCCTTGAGGACAATCTGGGTTTTATTTTACATCTAAAATTAAGGTTCACTTTTCACATTACACTGGACTAACATGATTCCTCCTCAATTTACAGCACTTATTTTCTCAGAGCAGAATGAACTTTTTTGGAATTTACAAGTGAGCCATGAATGAGTTTTGAAATGAAAATTAATTTTAAGTTATGTCTTTTAAGAAATTTAGCATCTGTGCTACTGGGTTTTTTTTGTTGTTGTTCTGAAGCTTCTTCTTTTCCTTACTCAGACGGTAAAAAAAACCTCTCCCAACTAGTCACACCACTAAAAATAATTGAAAGTGTGTGTGTATTTGAGGAGGAAATTAGTTTGCAATTACGTGAAATTATTGATGATAATTTCTTGACTGTGTAATGATGGGATTTAGGAAATACATAATGTCTCCTAATGGTTTTTTATTTTTTTACCCTTAAGTTAGTCTCAGCCTTAAAACTATCTTAGCTTGTTTGTCTGGTAATTGTCACTAAGGGGAGAATTTAGAGTGCGTCAGTCACTTGGATTTGCCCGAGGTCCTTCTCTCTCTCCCAGAAATTATTACAGTACTTATTTTGGGGTTTGGAGTAAGGGTGGTCACATAATACTCCCTCCTCTACTTTCTTCCCCTAACCAGCGCTGGGATGCAAAGCCCCAAGTCCTGCTAGAAGTTGCTATGGAGGAAATGGAAACATGGGCTGGATTTATTTCAAGTACCTTAAAAAAATATAGTGCTCCTCTGCAAGCATATGTTTAGGTGGATTGCTTCTAGGACAGGGTCCATGCTCAGTATTCTGACAGTTCTCCTTTGTCCTGCCATACACCCTTGGATTTGCTACATAAAGAGTTCAGAGCCCTAAACTGAGTTTGCACTGGTGTGCTCGAAGTTCTATACCTTTGAGCACTTGATTGGTGCAAACCCAAACCCATTAGGAGCTGGATCCATTTGGCCTTCTTGCACTTAGTGCAAGCTGGGTCTTTTCAGCCTGCTGTGCTGAAATGAAAGTGATCTCTTATGTGTACCCATGGAGAACATACTACAGGCACATCGGAGCATGTCTGCTGTTGTGTGTTTCACAATCATCCTTTGGATAGCATGAGAAACAGAGGATTAGGAAGAGTCTCGCTGCTCCCAATAAGAAGCTACAAGGAGTAAGGAGTCTTCTACCATCTGGGACTTACAGATAGAAGGAAAGCAGGAGTTGCTGCTCACTTGTTTCCCCCAACAACACAAAAACATTTTCTCAGGACATAGGGGCTATTAAGGGTACAAATTTTCTTTGAGAATAACAGGTTCAGCTGGGTGGCATGGTGGATGCACGGTAGTTTCTTCAAGAAATTGTGAGTGCTGACAGTTTCTTCCAAAATTACATCAGAACCCTTCAGTTCTGACCCAAAAGACCAGTTTCAAATGGGTCAAGAGGAGGTGGCCTCTAACAGAAGTTTGAAGTTATTTTTTTTCTATTTCATATACTTGAAATGCACCAGTGTCATGGCTCACTTCCCTGTTAAAGGCCAATAAAAACCAAGGCCCACATTTTTCTCAGCACAGACATGTTTTATAAGAACCATATCACCTTGCAACTATGCTGTATGTCACAAAATGCCATACTGTTTGCTGCATTATGCTTATTGCAATAGAATACTTAAGGAGCCACTGTGCAAAGCCTCTCCAAAACTTTGTTTAATCAGTGTGTCCATGTGCTCTCTATGCATGTTTCAAAGAGCTCTGAAATTGAAGATAATTTGTATCTTTACTCCAGAATAATGTGCCAGTGAATGACACAGCCTTGATTCGTGGGAGAGGATCAAGACCGGCGTCGGGGGTTCTTGCCTGCCTGCTGAGTGGTGGTGGAAGGCAGTGGCGAGGGCCTTAGGTTGAGTTCACCCGCCCCGTGGCCCACAAAGAAGGACATGGAGACAGAGAGAGCACCTGCAAGGCCAAGGCTGATCCACCGATCTCCTTTATTCACAAAATGGAGGGCTATTTAAGCCTGGGGGGAAGGAACCTTCTGGAAACTAGGAGGAGTTAGGGCGGAGCATGCAAATCCGCCTCACAGGGTTGGTTTAGGGTAAGAGTGGGTGGTAACTGGGGAGGAGTAAACATAGAACCGATGGGATTGGACAGCTCCCAAGGAGAACCAGCCAATGGTAGCTGCATCCTTGCTGACAGGCTGAGCCTGCCAAGGCTGACAGCACCATGGGAACAAGGGATAAAACAGGGGGGTAAAACCTTTATTATCAACTTATAATAAAAACTGGGGTAACCGTAGGTAGAGTCCATTAGGTTGTGGCATAATCCAGATCAAGGATGGTCCTCTTGGACCTTCCAGGCGTCAAAGTTGGTTTGTTCATCCCTCCTTTTGCGCCACTCATCCATGTCCATGTAAACTCCATCTCCAACATCTCCTCCTTTTTTGTTTTCTAAATTGCTGGGAAACACTTTCTTAATGATCAGATTTTTAGCAAAGGACAAAGAGCAGGTAAACATAGAGGACAAACAAATGAGGATAATTTGCTTAAGCCAATTGGGCATGTATGGTATCCGCACGCTTTCAAAAATGTCCTTTGAGTAGAAATTCGTAGGGACACATGCAGCTGAAAAAAGATTTTTAAGTTCAGCAACGCTGTAAAATGCAAACTGGGTTCTCTTTTGGAGATCGTTCAAATTTAGACAACATAGGCCGAATTTTTCTGCACAACCAATTGCACGAGTGAGCATAAAGTAGTCTACGGCTGCTCGATAGCTAGGGGACACGTGAGGGTCAGCAGCAAGTGTTTTTAGCGCTAAGCTGACAGGATCAAGACGCTTAGCTAACAGCCAATCAGGTTTGCCTTTAAACGTTATGTTATCAAATTGACTCAGCAGGCTAAAATTTGCCGCAGACTCAATAGCAGTAAGGGACACAATAATCGATTTTAGGTTAAGTGGGTCAGGGTCATCATTTACCCGTACTGGTAAGGACGGGGTGGTAGGGTCAAGAATCACTAGCCGGGCAATAGTGCATGGGCCTCCCACAGGTAGCGATGGGATTCCTGGCCACGCTCTATCCCCACAGACTAAGAACCACCCCTGTGGGAGAATTTTTGGTACCTTTAATACATGTGATTTACGGGGCTCTCTAAATTGGGGGTTAGAACACCATACAGAAGAGTTGCGGTAAAAAGGAGCGTCAGGGGTAAGTATGTTATTAATTTTGTCTGAGGTTTTTTGGAACGTGAAACAGTTGCAGGCCTTGAGAGAGCCAAGGATCTTTATCTCCTGAAGCTCGGTCTCAACTGGTAGGGTGAAATCAAAATCATTATAAAACTTATGGGCCTTAAAGCCGTCTGGCAGGGCAACGATATGGGATTTTAACGGATCGTCAATGTTACTGCCAGTGAGGCAGAACTTATCTGTGTTCATGAGTTCGACGAGCTTCACCCATAGGTTGCCTTTGCATGATGGCTTGTACGGTGGATTGGAAGGAGGAGGGATGGCTCGCAGGTCAGTCGATGGGATTACGGTGGCGATAGCGAGGGCGATGAAGAGTCGTGGTGTATCTTTACACGTCGGGAAGGCACCCATTTCGTTCCCGATCCTGTGGAAACACAAGCGAA
>VWZD01000535.1:25778-36707 GCA_013396695.1 Sakesphorus luctuosus | reverse complement strand
TTGGTTATTCATTTCTGTTGAAAAATAATTTTTAAGGTTCAGCCAGATCGGATGGATATTGTTGGACCTTGTATATGTGAAATTTTCTAAACTATTTTCTACCAGTATCAGAATTACAATGTGCACCATGAGCTAGGCTGAATTATACACTACATTTTATTTTGTTTTTATTTTGGTGTATATAATATGCAAATTTAATCCAGTCTAATTTAAGAGATTTGAGGGCTAGACTTCTGAGGAATTTAGTAACAGTTTCCGTTAAAAATGAGGGGAGAAGCACCTTGAGAAATTCATTCATTTCAATGTCGGATAATTAAAAAATATTATAAAGGAAGTGTTTTCAGCCGTTTAATTTTCTATCATGCTTAATGACAGTGGGCATTGGCTTTTTTAACATTGATCTGCAGTGACCTGTAGATCTAAGTATAATTTTTGTTTATACTCTAAAACTGTATAGTATTTTTTCTTAACGTCATGAGAATGTTAAAAGGGACCTTCCACTACTGTGAGATTATAATTTAAGAGACTATAATTTTTCTATCAGTCACTGAGAAACTGTGATCTGGTTCAGCAAGCTAAACATACTCCTTATCTACCTGGATTTAAGTGCAAAGGCTTATGTCACTTCACTTTCTAAACTCTTGCTTTAAAAGCATTAGACAAAAGAATACTTCACTGAGCACTTGTTGACAGCCTCTTCATAACAGATTCCTTGACATTCCTTGAACATTTGAATCCTCTGTCTGTCAGGTGAATGTAGGTTGTCTAGAAGATTTTCTGAATTTTATAGCTGAGTAGCACATATATAGTTGCTGAACAAGGTCAGGTTCTATTCTTTCCCCCCATATTTTTTCTTTAAGGCATTCTTAGATGTAAANTACTTCACTTCCAAGTAAAATAATTGAATTCACCATTATAGGTCTAGATGTACAGATAGACTTCTCTGACTAATTTTTGGTCCAGTAAAGACAACTTGATTTAGTTCTGTAACTAAGATTATTTAATTAGAGGACTCTTAAGTAAAAATATTTACTAATAAGTAAAAATATTTACTAATACACTTCCAAAATTAGGGCATGCTCAGAATTAATGATGATGGAAATGAAATTATAAATGTAAAACATATTTAAAACTTTGTATTTAGGTTTTAAATTCTGTACCGCCTCAGAATCCTAAACATTTTTAGATGTCAAAGGACTAGAGAGATCTAAATTTAAAGAGTCCTACAGACTACTGACATAAGTATGAAGAACATAAATTTATATATTTTATTTTGTTTTATATAGAGAGCAAGTGTATTTTAGCATAATATAAATGTTTGCTCAGGACCAGTGCTAAAGGTTATCTTCAAAGTAACTCACAACATTCAGACAACATGTAAGAATATGGGTTAACAAACAAAGTCTCCTGCGTGTAATACTAGAAAACAAGCTTAGACATTTGTTGGATATGTTTAAAGCGGTTCTCTTACACCATCTCTGTGATTCTGTAAAAGCTATAATTCTATCTTTTGACTTATGTATACACTTTTTGAGCTATAGGACTAATAAATGTTCCAATAGGGATTTAAAAAATGTGGAAGTGTAGCAAAGCATTTAGTTCTGAAAATTAGAGAAATGTTGTGGAAAGTGCATCTCCTACCACCCTGTGGCAGTTTAGAATCACTACATATTTGCATACCTCATTAAACATATCCAAGTTTAATTCATACTTCCTTAATCAATTTACTCACCAAGCAACATGAAAAAAACTTAAAGGATCCCTGTCCAGCATGTGCACATGAAACTAATGAATTGCATTAAAAACTATATGCAGTGGTGGACAGCTTGCCTTTTTAAGCAAGCAGTGCCATTTCTAGGAAAATTAAAATACATGGTTACATAGGCTTGTCATTACTTAATTTCTAATAACAATAATATTGTTGTAAAAGTCATAACTTCTGTCCAATCACCATCTAATAATAATAAGGTTAGAATAACCATCTTGCGATTTCCCAACACTGACAGTGTGAAGCAAAGTCAATCTTCCATTATGAATCAATATCTATTATTTTCCTTCTCCTGTATAAAAATATTATTTTCATATGGCTTTTTATGGCATACATTTTGGTTCTCAAACTATATGTAAAGATCATACAGGAAAAGTATTATTTCATATCATGTTTATTTTGCTTCTATAAAATAACATGCTTATAAAACATAGTATTATTCATATAGTAAAATAAGCTCTGTAATTATTCCTATTTTCAGCAAATATTCTAAATTCTTCTGTCATTTCATTGAAATTACCAGGCTTTATTTACCAGAGATTATTAATAACACAATAGTTTAATCTCAACAAAACATTAGACAATCTCCTTTTCTCCTGTTTTCATCAGGAAGCACTGGTCAAATCAGCAATCTCAGAACTATGCTAATAAGTCCTGCAGTTATTGGGGTGTACTTTTTATTCCCCCATAAATATCTCTGATTGTCAAAAAGTGCTAGGAAAATGATAGTAAACCAATCAAATACTGTTCTGAAAAAGATGCTCCTTTTCTAGAAATGAAGTGTAGACTGCACATAAGGCCAGTTCTGGAAAGAAATTAAATTAGCAGTTGAGACCACAAAGATATATTATCTGCTTTTTATCACACTGGAAACACTGAACCAAAATGCTGTTGTCATTTCTTCTTGAGTTACAGGCTACCTGCTTGGCCATTTTTATTGAATTCTGAATACTTTCAAGAGGTTATACAACACTATGCTTATAAGCTTAAAGAAGGAGTTGAAGCATGCATTTGATATGATTACAAGACTATGCTTACATAAAGATAAAAATATTAGTAGTTAAGCCATATATAAAGCTTAAAATGATCCCCTCCAAAGGAGGAAGCTTCAATGGTGTTAGCAGTGATATTTTACTTGAACACACCTCAGAGATAAAAATTGCTAGCGATCTTACTTATTTTATTATTTTAAGAATAATATAGATTATTATTATATTCATAGAGTAGTGCATCTATATTCATTATAGACAGGATGGATGATCTCCTGAACCTGTAGGTAATGGATATATTTTCTTCTCAAGTAAATTTGCAGCATCTTGCTCTCTGCCCAGTGTTTTCTGTATATTGATTTTTGTCTTGATTCTTTTAAATATTTTTGCATATTAAGCAAAATAAGATTAGAGATTCATATTCATGTAGAGAGATTTCACTAGTGGTGCAAGCTGGTGGTTTATATGTATCTGCATTTGTACTACATATGGTGTGAAACTACTCATGTGTTAAACTGCTGAACAATGTGACAAATTACATTTACCATGCACCTGTGGCTACCTCACCTGCTTTGTAACCACTGAACCCTGTCCACCAGGATTTATTCAAACATTCCAATTCTCTAAGCAGATTCACACAGCATATAAAACACCTAAAAATCCTGACAGAGAATTGCTACCATGTAGTGTTTCTCCTCTGATTTATGTTGATGTGAACTTCAGAAATGGCAAGGAATTGTACCTTTTAGCTAATATGAAGTATAATAGGATGCCTATCACAGAAGGATGAATTTCATCTTTTCAATTCCTCAGTGGGTTGTAGGAGCAGAGATTGAAATTAGTGTTGCAAAATGGATGTCTTGAGATCATTTTGTCTCTACTATTTATTTCCTAGTAGTTATATCCTTATCTTGTTCTGTTTTCTGCGGCTGCCTTTCCATGTTTTAAAGTAATATGACACACTCTGTAATTTTGATATCTGGATCAAATCATCCTGTCCTTACTATCTACTCCCTTATTTTCACAGATATATACATTCACTTGAGACAAGATGGAAATGAAGTAAAAGCTGCAAGAAAGGAAATTTGTTCCTGGGGTTCAGAAAGAGAAAGAGTATCGTCTTTCAGTCTTTTATTGAATGTCCACAGAAGCCATGATGCACGTTGAAACTGAAATGTCACTTTTATGAAAATCAGACCCATCTTTCTACACTACAGTGTGTCCTAGGTTTCATATAAAGGGGACAGAGACGCAGATGAGGAAGAAGCTATGCTGTATTCTCCATGTAAATACATAATCATGCTTCAAAGTTGCACTGTCACATATTCATTCCACTGTCAGATATGTCCATAGTCAGATATGTCTGTTATTTCCCCATCATATGTTTATTGGATTGGAATTTCCATCCTGATACTAATGACTTCCTCTTCTGTACACAGATTTTAGGATGAGGGGAAAAAAAAAAGACATATATCTGAGCTAAATATGCATAGAATAGGATTGCAGCTATCTGTTTGTGAGGTTGTAGAAGTAGAAAAATATTGTAGCTTCTCAAAACATTATAAATACAAACAGGGGAGAAACTGTTCAAAGATCCTCAAATATGACCCTTTTCCAGCTCAGAAAGCTGCTTGTTTACAATATGTCCTTAATTTCTTTGTTATCACTCTGAATAACTGTTATCAATATTTTGATCCTTTTGAAGGTATTAAATGGAGATTAGGGAATTTGAGCTGACAACATATATTTGCCCAGCTTATAAATGAATTTTGCTTCTGGCTTAATGTATAGCATTACAGAATATTTCATTGAGGTGTCAGGTGGTTAGAACAAGAGTTTTATACCTAGAAGGGTGGAAAAATATATACCCATGCAAAAACTTATTACAAAATGAATATGTTGTCCTGATTTGAACCAATTTGTTTTGGTGTAACTGTTAAATCTTGACTGATTTATACTTTTCTTTGGGACTTGTGGGTTAACGTAAAAAATTCTTTTATCAAGACTTTACGAAGTATTAATGATCAATGTATTACTTAAAAGTCATAGGCAAGTCAGTCACAGAGTTTTCTTTAAATGTTCATAGCATCTCAGCATTTCTTTGGATTTTCTAGTTATATATTAACTATGTTAATTAACAAAAGAACTAAGATGGATATCAAATATATAAATGTATATTCAAACTGAATGTAAAAGAAAACTGTAATGGAAGGAGTAGTTAAACAAAAAAAAAATGCAGATTTGGGTGGGGTTTTAAGAAACTAGTTCCTTTTACATAACAATACTAACTAAAGAAGCCTGAGCAAAAATGAGAAACAGTTTCTCAATGTTTACTTTTTCAGACAGTAATCAGGAAAAGTCTTGTAATTAAAAGGTATTAAGATACGGAAAACTGCAGTTTCTAATAAACTCTGTAGCAATTCTGCTGTCAATGAAAGTAACAGTCATTTCAAACCAAAATCACTATAATATGTTCCATTATTTATGCAAAGAAAGAAGAGAGAAGGGAACAACAACAGGTATTTGCTACTTATTATGGAATTTCCAAGTTTTTCTCTCCGTTTAGGGCTACTAAACTCTTTAGGACATCAGGAAGTGTAATTTATATTCACCTGAGGTGTCCTACGGCTCTACACACACAATGCCAACTTGTATCTATTTCTATTCTGGATTTTTTTAATGAAATTATTTGCCCTATTTACGCAAATGATATGGTGTTTAAGAAAGGAAAATGGTAAATTACACCTTGAATCTAGTGTTTAAGCAATTTACACTTCATCAATAAAATTAATAGATTAGCTTAATTCAAGGTATAAACTAGGTATTCATACTTAAAAGGCTAGAAATGGAAATATCAAGAAAGTACATATACATTTCATTGGTCTTTATTACATACGAAATTTGAGAAAAATGCTTTTGACACAAATGAATCTTTCAGAAATACAAGGCTGTGTGACTTTTGCATAGAAGTTTGGAAAATCTGATCAGAAATTACTTTGCTAGATAGACTTACCACTTGAGAGGAGAATTTGCTGACTAACTCTATAGACCAAGAAAGTCATTATTTCTGACATCCAGTCATCACTAATAACAATTTTGTGTTAAATTATCAAGCTTAGGGTCTTAACAAACTTGAAGAACAAACTTGGTGGAACCCATATTGCAAACCAGTATCTGCAGCCCATGTGATCCCTCTAGGCTTTTTTGGAATGATAGAAAGAATTAAAGGTTTATAAGACAGGGTTTGTCCTTTTCAAAAGAAAGGATGAGATCAAGTATTTAAAAATGTCCATTTGCTTTTCATGACTATTCAGGGTAGGATATAAAGGTGTCTACTTTAGGGAAAAGACATTTTAAATGCATACCAGTGTAAAGAAATAATTATGTAACTCATTTGGGAGCTGTTTGCTATTTAGTGCATCTTTCTAATCTAGAGTAGAGAAAATCATCACTCATTTTGCCAACAAACACAGAATTGCCTAAGTCCATTCCACTCAGGCAACTCACTGCTGAGTTAGAGTTGACTCAACCACCTTACAGAGCACTCTTCTGAACTCTGTCCTGTCCCTTCATCTCTAAACCGTATCTGTTGCACAGTGTAAAGGATACTTCTCCACTGTGAGAGAACCCAGTTACCTGAGTGCCAGTCTTGAGTTTGTCTATTTGTCTACCTTATAAACGTGTATACTCTTATTGCTTTCTCCATGGATGTTAATTTTCTACAGGATTGCTTTGCTTGGTATTATTTTTTAAAGTGGAAAAAAACAAAACAGTGGTATAGATTTCAAGGTAGCTAAATCTATAGGTCCCCTAATAATGTTGTATGAATGGTACTATAGGAAATTAATTTCTACTGCATTTACAATTGCCAGATCTGCCTCATCCAGCACTGTAACTTCTAATACCACAAGCTAGATCCCAAGGCATATAACACATCTTTTTTCTCGTGCTGTAGAAACTGCTTGCATCCTCCTTTGATGCATCCCCAGGGATGCATCAAAGTGTCACAACATTACAAGCGCAATGAAGGGTAAAAACAAACAAACAAAGAAACAAAACCATTACAAATAATAGTTGTGTCTCTGGGCCATAAAACCACCATATTGGCTCAAAGCAAATCTACATTCAAAAGGCATGGTTCATCCACTTTTCTCAAGCGGGAACAAGCAGAGTATACATGTACTTTATCATTCAGTCTTTCGTCCACCTAAGAGTTTCTTTGATGTATTCCATACAACATAGAGGTAAGTATATTCTTCTTTAAATAGATACTGGTGTGTGTTGTGCTGTTGACTGAGTCACAGTTTTTCTTGAAGAAAACTGCAGTGTTGGCTTCAGACTGAAGCCAGGCTAAAAAGTAGTATGTCCATAGTGTAGAAAGTGGGTCCAGACTCCTCATGTGAAAGAATGTGACAATTTAAAGGGAAGCCATACACATCAACTTTCACAAGAAAAGATAGATTACTCATCTTTCAAATTCCTCTGCAATATGATGACTAGTTGTCAGGGAGCAGCAAGAAAGGTTCTGATCCAGAAGCAGGCTGAACTAAGACTGACTGCAGTGCAAGAAGTACTTCCAACAATGGGCCACAATCCCACAGAATGTGAATACTGCTGATAGAGCCAAGGTCTGATAACAAAGTCCATTGGCCACAATAAGTGATGTACCAGGGAAAAAGTCCATCCTGAGCTCTCAGTCAGAAATAAAAGGAGTCAGGACCAGAAACAGGGCTATGAAATAGATCTATGGTCCATCCATCTAGCAGAACCAGAGATGGAGCTGGAGATTGGCAGTGGCACAGCTGCTCTGTAACACAGACTGATGACCTAGGCTGAACAGAATGGAGTTCTCGACCAAACACAAGGTGGAGGAAGGCCTCAGGGGAGCTTGGGCTGGCACCATGAAGCCTATGATTGTGCTCTTGGCCTGGACAAATAGAGAAGTCTTTCAGGATATACATGTAAGACCAAGTCTCTTCAGCCTCAGTCTGGAGACAAAATTGAAATCTAGTGTGCTAATTGTGTTTAAGTAGTCCCATTACAAAGTTTTTATGCAAAATCTGGTCTCTATTTCCTCTGTCTTAAAAATAATGAAGCTTATGTACTCTCAGAGAAATACAACACATTTTATGTCCTAAATAGAACCATGAGCTTAGAGTGTGAAGCAGCAAAAAATCAGCCAGGGTTTCCTTTTGTTAGCTTTAAGCAAATGCCTATATTCCTACAAGTTTTCTATTTTCTTCTGTAAAAGTGTTAATCTCTTTCCATCAATTCTGTGAGGAGTTCAAACACTTTGCGCAGTCTGGATCATTCTACTGATGCTCAGACTCTGAGTTGTAAACCTAAAAGAAGCAATCTGGATTTTCTTGTAATGCAGATCTTATAAATCTTGTGTGCTGCTGTAAAGTTTGCTGAATCACACTGGTTCCCACAATATTCTGGAACATTGGAATATTGGAAGACAAACATAATCTCTTATTTGTAATCCTGTTTCATAATGGCTTTTTGAATGAATAATGATGGATTGTTCGAAAGCTCAGATAACATTCTACTACTATAACAAAATTAATTGGTTGTATCTAATTGCTGTAGACTAAAAATGCCATCATTGGCAAGGCAATAATCAAAGGAAGCAGTCATAGTCACACCATGACCTCTTATATGTATTTTGCTGTTATGAGTCATACATTTCTTTACCTTATTATTCCCTCACACTTCAGTAGTCAGACTAAAGAAGTTTTGAAAGATCTTGTATTCCACTTTCATTTAATCTCCCACTTTCATGCTATGTAAACAACTATCCTTGCTACTGGCAAGAACACTTTTATGTAATACAGCTGCTGTTTCTGCTATTGCTACAATTTGCTCTGAAACCAAGGTCTGGCTCTTTAGTTTGTATCAGGATCATTTCCTTTGTTTCCTTCAATGCTGCATTGTTTATGTTTGCCAGCTTGTCTTTTGATCAGTACGACATAATCGCTATTTTTGGCAGTTCAGTGGATGTACTTGTCACTTACATCCCTATTTTGTTTCTGTCATGCTATCCATATTTGTTTTGCACGGTACTTCCATTTACTTCTCACAGTTACAGTTGTCAAAGTCTCTTATGCTTGCTGTTCATCAGCTTACTGGAACCTATTTTATTCATATAATTTCTTAACTCTGTTACAACATCTAGAGGTTATACTAATTTTACAGAGTGTCTGACTAGAAGGAATAAGGAGAGGAGATTCGAGGAGAGGAGAGGAGAGGAGAGGAGAGGAGAGGAGAATGATTTTTTCCTCCACAATATCTCAGATCCAGACACTTTCTCTTCCCATTCTGGCACTTCAGTAATCTTTGTGGTTTTTCCCATTTTTAATTGCAAAGTCTCTTTATGTCTGGTGGGCTTCAAACCCTCTACAGATTTAGAAAAAGGATAGTCAAAGTAATGCTAAAACCAATTTAAACTAAGAATTCCTGAACTATATGGTATTTGACTAGCATTGCAGGAAAATGAATGCAGAGGTTAAAATGTTATTTATTAAAAGCTAATCATACTGCTGAAGGAAGCAAAACTGAAAGCAGTATATACACATAAAAATAATGGGGGGGAAAAGTATTCATAGAACAGAGGGAGAAAAAAAAAACAACTAAAAAGAGATGGATCACAAGCTATTAGAATGTTACAAATCTTTACAGTATGTGTGTTGTTCCAGAAGTGCTTTGCATTCAACTAAAAAGACATGGATAAACTGTACATGAATATATAACGCCTGAAAAGGATAATCAAGTCCACATGGCTCAGTTTCTCTCTTCCTGTGTACTGTATTAAGATTATAAAGGGTGTTGCTATCATTTTCAAGGAGGACAAGTAGGAGGATCTGAGGAACTACAGGCTGGTCAGCCAAACCTTGATTCCTGGAAATACTATAGACTCATAGCATAATTTGAGTTGGAAAAGACCATTAAGACCATCAAGGCCAACCATAACACTATCAAGTCTATTGCTAAACCATCACTAAATGTTCCTAAGAATGGTGACTCTACCACTTCCAATGCTTGAAAACTCTTTTGATGAAGATTTTTTTTCTCAATAAATAATCTTAACTTAGAGGCCATTTCCTCTTGCTCTATCACTTGTTACTTGGGAGAAAAGACTGATTCTCCCCTACTTCACCACTGCCTTCTTTCAGGAAGTTTTAGAGAATTACAAGGTCCCTCCAAGCCTTTGGTCTCCAGGCTAAACAAATCTGTCTGCCTCAGCCACTC
The DNA here is from genome assembly GCA_013396695.1 of Sakesphorus luctuosus. NCBI lineage: Eukaryota > Metazoa > Chordata > Aves > Passeriformes > Thamnophilidae > Sakesphorus > Sakesphorus luctuosus. Next base: position 26,699 of record VWZD01000535.1, on the reverse strand, counting down.
CCCATAAGACTTTTGCTCTAAATCCCTCACCGGATTCATTTCCCTTCTTTGGACATGCTACAGCACCTCAATGTCTTTCTTGTAGTGGGGGGCCAAAAGTGAACAAAGCATTTGAGGTGCGGCTTCATCAGTGCAAATCCTCTTGGAAACCGTTTCACAGAAAATCCTCTTAGAACATGCTTCAGAACAGGCAGGTATGACTTTACTAAATTCAAATCACACCAAGATAACCTGCTTGTCCTCTATCATGAAACACCTGCTTATGAGACAGCAATAGATATTGCTTTGAATAATGTCTTTGACAGAAACCTACATAGCTTTGTATGAAATTAGTGACATATGATCTAGATAGTACAGCAGGTGGTGGACTACTGGATTTAAATGGTTAGGATTATGTGAGAAAATTCTCAAAGGATTGCCAAGATATTTTCATCTCTGTGAATTTAGATATGCCTCTGTCACGTGAAAGGGAGGAGGGAGACAGAAATGCAAAGATTTCTAGTCTTAACTGTATTAATATAAAGTTAATAGCTATAAGCACCCTCGGGATAATCAAAACTTTATAAACCCAGCACTGCCTGCTAAACTAGGACAGAACACAGGCTGGAAAGATTTATGACTCCCCTATGAGGACCTCACTTAAGCTAGGGAGAAATTATTATCAATAAGTGCCTCCAGAAAATTAGAGCCTTATGTTTCCCAACACTGCCTGTCAACTACGGACAGCACGCGGGTTGGAAGGATTTCTAACCTCTGCTCTGAGACCATACTTAAGCCAAGGAAAGAATTTATAGCTATATAAGTGTCTCCAGAAAATTAGAGCCTTATGTTTCCCAACACTGCCTATTGACTATGGACAGCACACAGGCTGGAAGGATTTCTAACCTCTGCTCTGAGACCACACTTAATAGCTAGAAAAGA
>VWZD01000535.1:0-22462 GCA_013396695.1 Sakesphorus luctuosus | reverse complement strand
GGAGGCATAAACCACAGAAAATTCATGCCTTCCAGATTAATTTTCTCTTCTCTAATGTAGGATGTTTGAGATGGGTCAATTTTTATTCAAAAAGCATCTGAAAGTAAACTAGGCCTTGAGTGGGTGGGGGTGATGGGAGTGGGACATCACAGACAGTATAGAGAAAAAGAGACACAGATCAAGAAAATTCAGTGCAATAATAAACATTTGGGGTTTTGGAAAGCTGGCCACAGATATTTTCAAGTCTGGTGGGAAGTGGAAATGATGAAAATACTAAGAATGCATTTTTACATTTATAAAAACTTTGCTGTAATAAACAAAAATATTTCTTGAGGGAGTACATAATCACCAAGATTTTAAATAATATTTTACTTACATGACATTCTTAGTAAGGGCATAATAAAAGGGAAGATATCACTACTTAAACAAGGTAAACATTTTCAAAACAAATGCAGCATTTGATAATATGATAAATGTACACATTTAGAATAAATATTACAGTTATTATTGTAATTTCAGTACGTCAATAGCAATGAAGTTGCTTATGAAAAATCCATCCTTTAGTCGTATATTAACTGGATGTAGTTTTCTCTTTTTGCCAACTTGCACTTGGAACTACATTCTGAGGGAGTTACTGTAATGAGTTTATAAACCAAAAATAATCACATAACCAACATATTTTTAAATGTTATGTACATTTTCCTGAAAATATTTATGTGTCAACACAAAATAGTTGAAATTCAGTAAAGAAACATAAAACCCTAAAACTGGAGATCATATTTTTATCTAGTATATATCTTACATGTTATTATAATAGATCATTTTGTTGCGAAGTATGTTTGTCATAATTTTGTTGGTTTTTACTGAGCTCCTTGTATTTTAATATCCTCAGCATTTCTCATGTTACTAACAAGGTTTTTAAGTGCCTATGTTTACTGCTATCTAGAGGACACTATCTCATTTCCTGTGTAAATCAAGCTTCTATGTGGATCTGCTGTGCATTAGCCATAAAATAAACCTGCTAGTGATTCCACACATCAAGAACCTGAAAATGAGAAGAAAAACTCCTTTATAGTATTTTATCGTATGAAAATTGCATTAGTGACATTGTGACTATTACACATATGAGTATTTTCTCCTGGGACAGGCCAGCTCCAGCCTATGAAATGCTGATATCAACATCACAGATACTGACAAATATTAAATACTTTCTATTGACTGTTAGTAAATCACCATGCTTACTTTGGCCCATTATAAATAAGGTTTCTCCTTGTGGATCTTTAATTAAAACAGAAAATATCTTCTTAAACCCAAAAGAGATCTATCTCCCCTATTTTACATATTACGGTCAAATTGGCGCAGGCAAGTCTCACAAGTAAATGTTTATCTGAATTGAGACTATGAGAAGATCCAGACAACAAACTGCATCTACCAATGTTGCTTCCCTGAAGTATATGTGGAAAGAAACTACTGATAAATGAAGACAGAAATATATGCTTTCTTAATTGTGGAACTTTCATTCTGGAGGTTTTTAGGGGTCTCAGCATGCACTCTTGTATCTCTTATCACTGGTCTGTCATTTCCAAATGCCTCTGTAAATATAAATTGAAGCCCTACGTAATCCCAATGTGTTTGCCTTGAAGGCAATGTGGAGGGAAGCAGACACAAAATAATGGCACAAAAAGTATATAGAGAAGACTGTATTTTATCCATTGGATTATTTTCATCTACATTAAATGATGTTTCTGTAAAATATTATCACATTTCTTACAGCTTTTATCCTTTTTTGATAGGGCATGTAACAAATGACACATCTGATCACAATATCTTCCTATCAGATATCAAATTCTTTGCTGTTAATAGAGATTATCACACCTTTATTCATGGGAGTTAGAACTGAAATGAGGAGAACTTCTCAAGGTGCAGACTGCTCAGCTTGCGTAAGGGAAGCAGATTATGACTTGTGGATGATGCATTCTCTTGTGCATGTATTAACATGAAGGATAATTAATTGAAAATATTCTCAATCATTTTTAGAATTGTTATTTATAGCCATACATACCACTAAACTTTATTTAGCATGTAATGACAGGAAATATTGTGCTTTCAGGAAAAAAATATTCACAATCATCACTGTTTCTTGTATCCTTAAAAGATCCATAGACTGCTACCTTTCAGAGGTCTACCAATCTCTTTGGGTAATGGTTTATGTTCATGATTTGGAGCAAATAAATTATTATTCTGTTTTTGCAAAGACAGACCATGAACAAATTACTTTTAAACTAAGACAGCGGGTATAGGTCTGCATTATCTGTAAAAACAAATATAAGATATAAGTACGAAGGCAACTACTAGACAGATAAGAGAAAGACAAACAAAAGGATAACAAAGGAATAGACTGAAACTTGGACTCAGTGACCACTGCTGCAAACCTCCCACACAGAGGTTTAGTGGAACAAGGAGGTAGCTCAGACATGGCACAGCTTCATAAGATTAGCTTAGAGTACTATGAAAGGTCTGTCAAAAAGTCTGTTGACAGGTGAGAAATGCAGATTATAATCTGAGGGAGACATGTTTGTTATGTTAGGATAAAGTACTGGGTCAGATCTGACCACGCAAGAGAGGTGAGGATGCTGATATCCACACTGTCAAGTCCAACCAGTAGCAAGCTGTAGAGAGTGATAAGATCTCCCCTGTCTCACAGTTCCTTCAGTCACTCCTTATAAGACTTGTGTTCCAAACTCTTCACCAGCTCCATTGCCCTTCCCCAGACACTCTCCAGCACCTCAGTGTGTTTCTTGTAGTGAAGGGCCTAAAACTGAACAGAGTATAGAAGGTGTGGCCTCATCAGTGCTGTGTACAGGGGGACAATCACTGCCCTGGTCCTGCTGGCCTCACTATTTCTGATAAAGGCCATGATGACATGGGCCTTCTTGGCCATCTGGGCACACTGCTGGCTTACATTCAGACATCTGTTCACTAGCACTCCTAGATCCCTTTTCTGCTGGGGAGCTTTCCAATCGCTCTTCCTCAAGCTTGTAGTATNACCTCAGTGTGTTTCTTGTAGTGAAGGGCCTAAAACTGAACAGAGTATAGAAGGTGTGGCCTCATCAGTGCTGTGTACAGGGGGACAATCACTGCCCTGGTCCTGCTGGCCTCACTATTTCTGATAAAGGCCATGATGACATGGGCCTTCTTGGCCATCTGGGCACACTGCTGGCTTACATTCAGACATCTGTTCACTAGCACTCCTAGATCCCTTTTCTGCTGGGGAGCTTTCCAATCGCTCTTCCTCAAGCTTGTAGTATTGAATGGGGTTGTTGTGATCCAAGATGGCGAGTTGGCACTTGGCCTTGTTGAACCAGGACCACCATCTGAGATCCCCCTGTGTAGGCTTCCTACCCTCAAGCTGTACACTTGGACTGCAGTGGACCAAGGGTTGGACTTGATGATCTCAGTGGTCTTTTCCAACCCAATTGATTCTATGATTCTGTGATTCTATTGGGCATTTCCTGAAGACTCCAAAGTGCTATCTCCTGAAGTCCATGCATTCTGGCTACTCTCTCACACAGAGCAATTCCTTCTTCCCACCTACACAGCCTGACCTTCCTGAAAAGCCTATCTCTATCCAGTGCAGTGATTCAGTCATGCCAAATACCCCACTGTGTCTCTATTATCCCAGTGATGTTGTAACGGTGTGACTGCATGCAGACTTCTAGTTCCTCTCTGTTTGTTCCCCAGGCCATGTTCATTAGTGTACATGGACTTGAGAGAAATCTCTGATGGTCTTGGTTTCCCAGTAAGACAGCTTTCCCCAGAATGCAGTTCCTTATTTGTGTAGATGCCTTTGAACTGAGCCACTTTTAGACTTAGTTTTGTTGATTATGAGGTCCCTCCTGTTCATGTCACCTTCATCTCTTTGCTTGCCATCTTGGTCTCCCAGGTTCTCTCTTGACTGTGGGTCATCTTCATCCTCTCTTATTATTCATAAAGATTTTTTTAGCAGGTTAGGCAGCTGCTTGGCAAAGAAAGTTTTCCCCTAATTCAAACAGGTGTATCATGTTTCTTTCAAGCAACATTTATTATCAAATAAAGTCTCATACTTACGCTAATGAAAATCTTATTTCNAGATATCAAATTCTTTGCTGTTAATAGAGATTATCACACCTTTATTCATGGGAGTTAGAACTGAAATGAGGAGAACTTCTCAAGGTGCAGACTGCTCAGCTTGCGTAAGGGAAGCAGATTATGACTTGTGGATGATGCATTCTCTTGTGCATGTATTAACATGAAGGATAATTAATTGAAAATATTCTCAATCATTTTTAGAATTGTTATTTATAGCCATACATACCACTAAACTTTATTTAGCATGTAATGACAGGAAATATTGTGCTTTCAGGAAAAAAATATTCACAATCATCACTGTTTCTTGTATCCTTAAAAGATCCATAGACTGCTACCTTTCAGAGGTCTACCAATCTCTTTGGGTAATGGTTTATGTTCATGATTTGGAGCAAATAAATTATTATTCTGTTTTTGCAAAGACAGACCATGAACAAATTACTTTTAAACTAAGACAGCGGGTATAGGTCTGCATTATCTGTAAAAACAAATATAAGATATAAGTACGAAGGCAACTACTAGACAGATAAGAGAAAGACAAACAAAAGGATAACAAAGGAATAGACTGAAACTTGGACTCAGTGACCACTGCTGCAAACCTCCCACACAGAGGTTTAGTGGAACAAGGAGGTAGCTCAGACATGGCACAGCTTCATAAGATTAGCTTAGAGTACTATGAAAGGTCTGTCAAAAAGTCTGTTGACAGGTGAGAAATGCAGATTATAATCTGAGGGAGACATGTTTGTTATGTTAGGATAAAGTACTGGGTCAGATCTGACCACGCAAGAGAGGTGAGGATGCTGATATCCACACTGTCAAGTCCAACCAGTAGCAAGCTGTAGAGAGTGATAAGATCTCCCCTGTCTCACAGTTCCTTCAGTCACTCCTTATAAGACTTGTGTTCCAAACTCTTCACCAGCTCCATTGCCCTTCCCCAGACACTCTCCAGCACCTCAGTGTGTTTCTTGTAGTGAAGGGCCTAAAACTGAACAGAGTATAGAAGGTGTGGCCTCATCAGTGCTGTGTACAGGGGGACAATCACTGCCCTGGTCCTGCTGGCCTCACTATTTCTGATAAAGGCCATGATGACATGGGCCTTCTTGGCCATCTGGGCACACTGCTGGCTTACATTCAGACATCTGTTCACTAGCACTCCTAGATCCCTTTTCTGCTGGGGAGCTTTCCAATCGCTCTTCCTCAAGCTTGTAGTATTGAATGGGGTTGTTGTGATCCAAGATGGCGAGTTGGCACTTGGCCTTGTTGAACCAGGACCACCATCTGAGATCCCCCTGTGTAGGCTTCCTACCCTCAAGCTGTACACTTGGACTGCAGTGGACCAAGGGTTGGACTTGATGATCTCAGTGGTCTTTTCCAACCCAATTGATTCTATGATTCTGTGATTCTATTGGGCATTTCCTGAAGACTCCAAAGTGCTATCTCCTGAAGTCCATGCATTCTGGCTACTCTCTCACACAGAGCAATTCCTTCTTCCCACCTACACAGCCTGACCTTCCTGAAAAGCCTATCTCTATCCAGTGCAGTGATTCAGTCATGCCAAATACCCCACTGTGTCTCTATTATCCCAGTGATGTTGTAACGGTGTGACTGCATGCAGACTTCTAGTTCCTCTCTGTTTGTTCCCCAGGCCATGTTCATTAGTGTACATGGACTTGAGAGAAATCTCTGATGGTCTTGGTTTCCCAGTAAGACAGCTTTCCCCAGAATGCAGTTCCTTATTTGTGTAGATGCCTTTGAACTGAGCCACTTTTAGACTTAGTTTTGTTGATTATGAGGTCCCTCCTGTTCATGTCACCTTCATCTCTTTGCTTGCCATCTTGGTCTCCCAGGTTCTCTCTTGACTGTGGGTCATCTTCATCCTCTCTTATTATTCATAAAGATTTTTTTAGCAGGTTAGGCAGCTGCTTGGCAAAGAAAGTTTTCCCCTAATTCAAACAGGTGTATCATGTTTCTTTCAAGCAACATTTATTATCAAATAAAGTCTCATACTTACGCTAATGAAAATCTTATTTCTGACAGTCACTGAACAACCAGTTATTGATCTATAGAACATTTTCTCTTCTTCTTAAGCCCTTTTCTTCCTCAGTGGCAGGACTGATGAGAAAAATATCTGGGTTTTCATATTCCAGGGGTATCAGGGGCCACCTTCTGTGATCAAGTCACTGACCCTATTCTGTAGTTCAGATTCTGCAGGTAGAGCAGGAGCTGTCCTCCTGGTGCCAGAAGTCATGAACTTCCAGTCCTCACTGTCACAGGAGTCTCTGTTTCTACTCCCCAAACTCAAACTCTGCCTACTCCTCCCTCAGTACAGATGCAGTTCAGGTATTTGAAAGTGCAGAGTCTTGGAGAAGATTCAGTCAATTTCTTTTTTTCATCATGCCTGATGCTGTGCAGTCTGCTGTTCTCCTTCCACTGCTTCTTTACTTGGGAACACATCACAAACATTCATATCCTGCAGAAAGGAATGCATTGACCCTGGTCCTGGGTTCAGCAAAAAGCCTCAAAAGTTCCAGATTTGAAGAGCTGTAATCATCCTCATCTCACCCATAGAAGTGTTACATGTAGTTAATAATACGTTATCACTATACAGAAAGCAGACATATTTTCTGCAGCTAAACCACAAAACTTCAGCTTTGAAAATTGTTTTGTTTGTGGAAAATACCTATGAAGTTAATTTATACAATAATTATTGTAATTTTTAGTGTTAATAGATTTGATGTTAAATAGATATTTTACATGATCTTAATCACATCTTAAATTTGACCCACATTCTATTAAAATAAATGGGATCTTTTATTGTTTTAGCAGAATAAAAATGAAGACAAAGCTGTAAGCAGAGAGGACTACAATGAAATACATCATCTGAAGATACAAAGGAAAACAGAATTTTAAAAAAACTCAAACAACAAACAAACCAAAAAGCCCCAAACAAAGACTAAAAGAAGCCCAGTATTTGAATAACAAACTCACTGATATTTTAGACCTTCATTTTATCAAAGAATTTTTAATCAATGGCAATGTAGTCCAATCATGGAGTCCCTTCTTAAGGGATCAAAACTGATTGGTATCAGCTATGGGACACCTACAGGGTTATTAATTCTTGAATATGGAGCAGTGGATTTTGAAGATGTACCTTCCCACTGTACCCACAATCTTGCTAATACAGCCCAGGGTATACTGACCTTTTTCCCTCTCTGGGCAACTCCTGGCTCATGTTCATGTTCAGCTCTCAGATCCTTCACTGAAAAGCTGTTTTATTGCAAATTGACTCCAGTTTGCATTGAGATGTTGGGTTATTCCTCTCCAGGTACAGGAGTTTACAATTCTCTTTGTTGAACTTTACATTCCTGACAGCCCTTTTCTCCATCATGTTGAGAACTCTCTGAATAGCACTTTTTGGTGTTTTGTTTTTTTTGTTTGTTTTTTTTTTTTTACTTCTCTCTGTGCCTCCCTATCCTCAAAAGAGAAAAATAAAATAACTGTCCACTATTTTAGGATCTTAAGTGCACAAGCTACTTTGATGTACTGAATATGAGTTTCAAGTAGGCCTTGAGCTGAGAAGTAAAAAAAATGACCAAATGGCATACTTCTCCTTGACTGATTTTGGCATTTTTGTAGTATGGTACTGGAAGTGGTGAATAGCATTAGCAGCCTAGAAATTCTGCCAATTTGCTATCCATGAAACAAAGATGCTTGTCTGTTGAGTTCTATTCCAGGAAGCAGTTAATTTAACTGGAATTTTTAGAAGTTAAGAAATTAAAAGATAAGTGACTTTTAGCTCTGTATCTCACTCCTCATTCAAACTCCAATTTATTCTGCAAAAACAAAATTTGTTGATTCACAGTGTGGACTATTTTTTTTTGTGGAGTATTTTTGAAGGAAAAATATTTAAACTCAAAATCTTCTTCCCCTGGTTCCGTGCAGGTGTCTTTGGATTTATTTTAGTCTTTGATCTGGAAATATGACAGATTACCCAAATATAGATAGATAAATAGATGTTTATGGTTTGTTTCCTCTTCCAATTTCCAATTTTTTCATGAATTACTTACATTAACATACATAAAATGCCATGAAGTTAATACGCAGGAAATTCAGATGCAACACGGCCATGTAGAGCAATGAAGAAAAACAAGGTGAACAGCGTGTTAGCAACAAGCAAAAATTATTACAATCTGATACTGGAGCAAGAATTTCGAGGTTATCATTATTGTCATATCTCTCCTGACAAATACTTTGCAGTGCTGACCACTGACTGTAGAGTTAGCTCCCTTTTGCTCTTCCTCCCACAGAAATGACTGTTCTTAAAACCTTCTATGAAGTGAAAGTGTGAACTGGGTTTTTACCACATCGATAAGTTATTTGAAATGTAGAAGTAACTGAATATGAGAGACTGAGTTCGTATCTCACTGGATTATTTGATTATTGGGTCGAATCAACCAACTCTGTGTGTGGAGAGAGGGGGCCCCATGGCAGCCATGACATAAGGGACAAAAGCTACATGGCTAGGCCTGTCATGGATGGCATCAGAAGCCATCTGGCTGAGTGCATGGGAGCCATGTGGCTGGGCTGTCGATCAAAAAAGGGTCACCTGGTAGCCTGCCCACACAATACCCCTCTGGAGTCTCTGACTGGCTGGACCACCCCTCACTCTGGCCTGGAAAGCATTGAACAGTCAGTGAACAGGATGTCCCGCCTGGGAGAGGGTGACCAAGATAGACAAACCACATAAACAGAGGAGCACATGGACTCCATTTTGCCTTTTCTCTCAGGGTTTGGGGTGGTCATATGACCCTTTGATGGTAACTATGTTTTTCTTATTTTAAGCTCACTCTTGACTCCTTCTCTCTTCTTCTTTCTCTCTTTACTCCTGTTTCGTCTTTTAATTTCTCTTTCTTTCTTTACTGTTTCCTAAATCTCTTTTGGGTAACTTAAAACTGATGGGTTATATTTTACTAAACTGGTGGCTAGTGTTTGCGGGGTGCTTTAGTAAAATGCTTCATCTGCTTGGTTGCTTGTTACTACTGTGAATCTTTTGCTAAAATGCCTATTTTCTCACTGAATTAAAAGAATTCTATTGGGGAAAAAAATCTGTGGCTTTGTTTCTTTATGAGAATTCAAGATATTAAAGAACTAAAAGACTTTGCAAAAAGTTCAGTGGCAAATTATTTTGGAGCCTTAAATATAAGTAAAATGTTTGGGAAGCTTGCGGCTTTGACCCAGAGGTTTACACTGGACAAATCATTGTAACTGAACTGAGATTCAAATAGTTTCAAAGGGTGTATAGAAAACTGTAATTTCTTTATTAACTATTTTCAGTTTATAATATTGGCATTTGCTTTATTGCTGATACTGATCACGAATGTGTAGTTAACTGAGTATTGATAAATTATATTAATAAATCATGTTAATATTACTAATCCTAATCTGTTTCAAACCACGCAATTTGACATATATAAAAAGATACTTGAAAGTCACAGTGGTAATTCTTTGTTTTGCTGTAAACTGAATTTTTCAAAGAATCGAATATCTGTTAGATTCAGCCACTCCTTGAACTTTTCTTACAATACATCAATAGATCAGATGAGGATATAGAGATTCAGTCTAATAATGTTAGTGATAATTTGATGGTGAATACTTTTACCTTTCTCCAGAACTGTTAGTACTTTTCCCTCCTTCCCGCCTCCCTGCCTCCACCTTATTTGGATCATAAACAAGCAGCCTTCCTTTAATACTGATTTATATAGCTCTGCACAAAATAGAGTGTTGGAAGGTAGTTCTTTTAATAGGGCCTTTCTCTTCCTACTTAATTTTTAACCATCACAACAACAACAAAAAAGTTTGATGCGAAGTTTGATGCAAAATTTTATTTAGGTACTGCTGAAGATATGCAGATGAAGAAAGCACTCAAGAAGACTTTCATTTAAAATTGTGTAGTTTTGCTTTATTGGGTAGAACAATGGTTTTTTTAATGTAATTTCATCAAAATAGAATCATAGAATCGATTTGGTTGCAAAAGACCTCCGAGATCATCAAGTCCAGCCCTTGGTCCAGCTCCAGTCCATTTACTAGATCATGGCACCCAGGGCTACGTCCAATCTCAGTTTAAATGTCTCCAGGGATGGTGAATCCAACACCTCTCTGGGCAGCCCATTCCAATGCCTGATTACTCTCTCTGGAAAGAATTTTTTTCTGATCTCCAACTTAAATTTCCCCTGGCAGAGCTTGAGCCCATGCCCCCTTGTCCTATTGCTGAGTGCCTGGGAGAAGAGACCAACCCCCACCTGGCTAGAACTTCCCTTCAGATAGTTCTAGACAGTGATGAGGTCACCTCTGAGCCTCCTCTTCTCCAGGCTAAACAACCCCAGCTCCTTCAGCCTCNTGCAGGACCTGGCACTTGGCCTTATTGAACTGCATCCCATTGGAATCAGCCCATCTCTCAAGTCTATCCAGATCCCTCTACAGAGCCCTCCTGCCTTCCAGCAGGTCGACACTCCCTCCCAACTTGGTGTCATCAGCAAATTTGCTGATGATGGACTCAATGCCCTCATCTAAATCATAAATAAAGATGTTAAACAGGATTGGACCCAACACAGACCTCTGGGGAACACCACTAGTGACCGGCCGCCAGCTGGATGCAGCTCCGTTCTTTGTGCCCGACCCTCCAGCCAGCTCCTAATCCAGGAGAGGGTACACTTGTCCAAGCCATGGGCTATCAGCTTTTCCAGGAGTATATTATGGGAGACAGTGTCAAAGGCCTTGCTGAAGTCTAGACAGACTACATCCACAGCCTTCCCCTCATCCACCAGGTGGGTCACCTGATCGTAAAAATAGATGTTCAACAATGTTTTAATAAATTTATAAGTTATATTCTGCATGTTTATTTTATTTGATGAGTAATGAGATATATATCAAAAGCATAGTAATTTAAGGCAAAAAATCTTGAAAGAATAGGGTGGTTAGAGACTATTTACAATAAGGCATAAGTATGATAACAACACTTAGCTATGAATTTAACTGTAAAGTGGTTTTCACAGCCTGAAGTTTTGGTTGAGAACTCAGTGTTTTGTTTGCTGCATAAGCTAACTAATCAACAAAATATTTTGCTACACACACTACAGAACATCTCTGGCTCTGCTTCCTGAGAAAGAATTTGCCTTTGTGGAAGTACTATACTTATTATAAACAGTGTGATAGCTGCAGTTGATATTCTAGGAGTTTGACATAAATTCAAAACTGTGCATCTAAAGACATTTGCCAATATTTTTTGTGTTGTAGTTAATGAACCATAGAAAAGTATTGTTGGAGTCATGGAAGTTGGATATTGGATACGTTTTAACAGTCTTAAATGTGGAAAGGCAAAAATTACATTTCTTACTAAATTGGCAATAAACAATGCTTTATGCTATGGTGAAGCTATAAGTCTCATGTTGAGACTAGAGTCATGGAATTTATAAGCTTTGCATTCTTTTTGGCTAAATATTAATATTATAAACTTCACATGACCTCCATCACTAATAAATGAGCATAATGTTAAGCTACAGAGGTAGGTAAGTGAGCCAGGACCTCACCTGATTAAGCTAATTGAACAGGACATGAAAAACTACTGGTTGTGACATGAGAAATTCTTAGATGTAATAGATAACAATGCAACATCTGGAAAATGTTAATGATCGCATTATGAGGACCACACATTTCACATTTGCTTAGGGGGCAGTTAGGTGAAAACTGACTAAAAATTACAGACTGCTGGCAGGGGGCACTGGGGGCAGAAGTAGAATTTTCTGAAGCCAACAGCATCTCAATAATTAAATCTGTAGCACCATAAAGGTCAGAGATTACCTCGGTAATGGTATTAGAAACAGAAAATTTGGGTATAGGTGTAGCCAAATTGAGACTGAAGGGAAAAGTAGTTAAGTGAGAGTTGCATGAGAAGGCAAAGGGGAGCTATGAGTACAGCTAGAAGGAGTGTCAAGATATGGGAAAGAGATAATTAGTTATGTGATTGATACTATCTGGGGTCACCCATTGGACAGCCTTGCTTTTGATCACCACAGCCTAAATCAGGGTAATAAAGAAGACTTGTTTATCTGACTATACATGTTTCCACAAGCATAAGGGCCAGAGAGCAAAGTGCTGGCACATCCAGACATCTCAGTAACAAGGTGCTGATGCCCATATCAGGTTGGGCAACACTAATACCTATCTACCACTTCCTAAAAGAAGTTGACTGCAGAAATGTAGACAACTTTGGAAAAGACAAAGGAAAACCTGTGACTGGAGTGCCCTGTTGGATGATTACAGGCTCTTTAGAGGGATAGGAAGGCATAAGAGGTGGAGGGGTGGCACTGTGTGTAACATAAAGGCTAGAATGTATGGAGCTCACAGTTGGCAATGACACAGCTGACAGCCTCTGGGTAAGAGCTGAAGTTCAAACAAGTAATGTGGATATCAACCTGGGATTTTGCTAAGAGACCTCCCAGTCAGGAAAATGACACCAATAAATTATTCTTTGAGGAACTAAGGGACACTTCCAAGCCAACTGCCCTTGCCCTTTGGGGCATTTCAAATTGCCAGAACTTGAGTGGAAGCATCGCACAGCTGGTAGAACCAAGCCAGAAGACTTATAAAAACCTGGATGACAATTTTACAGAACAGATCCTAAGAGAGTCGACTCTGAAGGATGCCCTCGTTGATCTGCTCCTTGTCAACATAGTGTATCTCATAAGCAAAGTGGAAACTGGGGGCTGTCTTGGCCACGGTGATCACAAAACCATCAAGCTTAAAATCTCTGTTGGCAGGAGGAAAAACAGCAGCAAACCCTCAACTCTGGATTTGCGAAAAGCAGACTTCAGGCTGCTCAGGGAATTAGTAAGTAAGGTCCTCTGGGAAAATTTTTGCAGGTGCTGGTGTCCATCAGTACTGGTCACTTTCAAACATCACCTCCTGAGGGCACAGGAGCAATTCCCAAATATTGGAAGTCAAGCAGGTGAGGTGGAAGGCCAGCTTGGCTGAACAGGGATCTTCTCTCAGAGTTAAGGCAAAAAGGAAGCTGTATGCCCAGTGGAAGCATTGTCAAGTGACACGGGAAGAGTTCAGAGATGCTGCTTGCTGCTGTAGGGAGAAAATCCATGTGGCCAAAGGTCAGCTGAGTGGAAGCTGTCAGAAATGTGAGGGACAATAAAAAGTGGCTTTTTTCAAATATATTACTAGCAGTAGGCAGTATAGAAATATAACCAGCCCATTATGAAATGTGGATGGTCACAGTAAGGGACAGGCAAGGCGTTTAATATTTTCTTTGCCTCTGTCTTCAACACAGATGACCATCTTTTCATGATATCTTGATAAATCTTAATTTTGTAAAACATTTAAACAGGAGAGAAAACTTAGCTCAAAACCAGTAAACTATATACATATGTTATTATTCCGTAAAGCTAGATAGCTATATCTCAAAAGTATAATTTTCTTCAAAATCTCCTAAGGACCTTTTTTCTTTCCTACTATGCATTTTACCCTTTTTTACACAGTGGTAATAAATGAACTCATTCTCTTTGATTCTTCTTCTTCTCAGAATGGCTTTTAAACTTTAGAGTTTTCTTTCAATTTCTTCTCTAACAGAACTAATTTTGTAGGTAATTTGAAACAGTACAAAACAGAAAAAAGCTCACAAACCCCCTCAAATCTATTTCTAGTTTTAAGATTGTGTCTTGAGAATTTTCAAAAATAAGTGATGTATCATGGATGATATATCAGGAAGCTTCATTCAAGTGTGACACTGATATTCTTATGGTGTTGTACATCCCCTTTGACACTTGTTTCCACACACAAAATACTCAAATATCTGAGTTGCAATTAATTCACTGAAGGGGAAATACCATACTATTTTTATAATACAAACTGAAAATTTATGCGAAATTTCTTCTTAATAAAATAAGTCTATAAACATTGGGTGATCTGCTATTAACTCATACTACAAAATGAGAACTAGTACTCAGACTCCTTGTCTCTGATAATTTTTTTTTAAATACCAGCTGAAAGAGAATAGTCCCTGTGGGTGACAGCAAAATTAACAAACCCTGATGCATACATGTGGAACAAATTCCTTGCATGTCCTTGGAGTCATCATTATACAAGTTCTCAGTAGAGTGCTTTCTTTTAATCTTCTTGCAATCTAACAATGACTTACACATCCTTTATTCTGTCCTATGGCATAAAAGCCTTTGCTGAATGTGAAAGTTCCAGTAGTTTGAGCTGGGGTTTTTTTGTGTTTTGGGTTCCATTTTTTTTGGTGTGTTGTTTTTTCCCCCTTTCCCCTGTGGATTTTGTAACCTGTGTAAGAAATACAAAATTCAGGTCATGGACTCCAACTGAGAAAAGATCAAAACACTTTTAGCCTTTTTCAATTTATAATTTATATCCCAGAGAAAGATACCCACAGAACCTAATCTATTAGACTATTCAGGCCTGTGAATATGCATTTGCAATGTTTATGATACAATTAAATATATCAAGCTTATACCATTTTCCCTCTTCCTCCACTGTTATGTGTAGGTCCAAATATCTGTGATAAAACAATTCTATTCAGAAGACTGAGTATTTCGTTTCTTAGCTAATTTATTTCTCCTTAAAGACACATTTGGCCTACATTTGAAAAAGCTTTGCAACATTTCAGAACGTAAATATTTTCCCCCTTCTCTGGTGTAGGAAGGTAAGCTACACAGAGAAAAAGGAGTCATTCCACAGAATGGTTAATTCACCTTAATTCTATCAATTTCTTGAACCAGTAGGAATCCATCTGGAATCCACCTGCTGTATAAGGGCTTATATAACGACACAAATAAAGAAATAGCCAGATAGCGGTCACAATTTTTTAGCACAGGCTTCTTTGTAAACAACATCTCATATGCTTTTTTATTACAGAATCTGTAAATACTTTGAAAATAAAAGTGCAATCTGTTGTTCAGAATTAAAAATAACTGATATATGAAGCCAGTGGTTAAGAAACATGTCAGTCTGTGGTAGGGAAATGCAGCCACTGTAGGAGTAGGACAGTGAATTCAAATTTAGATTACAGAAATGCCTCAGTCATAAACTGTCAGTACAGTGTCAGGGCTTAAAATAGTGATTCATTCAAGAACATTTGAAGCTTGGTTTCTCTGCTGGAAAAATGAATTAACAATAGTCTTGATGTTGAGTTTTATGATTTGTGTTGGGAAATGGACTGAGACTACCAATTAATTTCTCATTAATCATTGAAAGATAATTACTTTCAGTTGCTGCCATGTGGACTGTACTTCAACCAATGTCTTTAAGGATAAAAAGGAGTCTACTCTCTAAACAAATAGCAGAATTAAAATTCTTGCTCATTATTTTTATCAGGTTTGGTTTTAACATGCACAAAAAACTGAGATAAAATAGCAACAATGCATTTTGAAATACAGATATGAACAGATGGAACATTAAGTTGCAAAGTTTTGGTCATTACCAGAACACTGAAAACAAGATTCTCCTTCTTTAAACCTTTTCTTTTTAAAAATCTTTATCAGCACCTTCATTTTAAGTCCAGATAGAGAGATAGCTACTATGTAAGCAGACGGTTTAATTATTTTTCACACCATCACAGTCTAGAATGGATTTAAAAAGTGTTACTTTTTCCAGAATTCATTTCCATAGGTTGTTCAGTCTATTTTCTAATCAGTTTACTTGAAAATTGGTGCAATACCTGCCAACAAAAACAGCAAATCAGTGTTTCGAATGTGCAAAGGAAGCTGTGACAGTAAGATTTTCTTGTTTGGTAATCAGCAATCCTGAAAAATGTAATAATCAAATAGATCATTATAAAGTGTAAAATAAATTGTTAGTTCTACTTTAAAAATTAAGTCCTCGTGAGTTGATTGATTTTGAACAAAGTTTCATACAAAGAGCATGAAAAAAGTAAATTATATTTGCCTAACAAAGTGACAGACATTTTGTTTCTGAATTGATTAAAACGAAAAGCAATTTTAATAAGTAAGTAACAGAAAGTAGTAGAAAATGCTATGTAGGAAAAGTCATCAAATTCTGTGGCAATAGCAATTGCATTCCTGAGAAGTTTGCACTTGAGAAGAGATGTAGAGGTTCCAAGCTCAAACATCATCAACATTGAAATGACCTTTTTTGTCTAACAGATATTCCACTCACAGTGTTATTTCCACACTTACATTGCCCCAGGTTGCTACAGAGAATTGAAGATAGTATTTGTATAAAGAAATGGAGTGCCACCATATGCCCAGTAGGCTTAAAGCTGTTGAAAAGTTGGCCTTTGGAATTCATTAGAGTAAAACCTGTTTTAGACCATCCTGAATGAAATGCAGCAATAATAAAACAGCTCTGGTCTCAAGATACAGAAGTGTAATTTTCTCTTTGTTATGAGCTATAATTGGTGAATATATTAGTGTTTGTAACTTGCAAGGAAGAGAGACATTGCCTTCTATTATCTTCACAAATATTTGTAACTGCTTTGCATCCTCTGCTTTCATGAAGGGTATGACATTCAAGTGCCATGGACTGGAAGGAAAGAAGTGTGATATTGTTCTTAGACAGAAAAATGAATGTTCCCCTAGCTAGAGGACTGCAGCCAGGAATCTCTCCCAAGGAAAAAAATTACAGATGCGCATTCATTTATCTATGCGTGGATTTTCTATAAAGTGTACCTCTTCTCTATAGGTGGCACAGAATGCAATTAATTAATTTCTAGCATTAAAATGAAGCAGCATTTATCCAGGAGATTAAAAAATAGCATGAAGCCTCGATGCATTGCCAAAGCTTGCTTCAGTTTATTTTTGAATGATATACTGCCTTTTCATAATACACAATCCCCAGTAAAAAGCATTAAGCAAATATTGTACAGAAGTGAAAACAATTCTGTTTGCCAAAACACATATGCTTGAGGCAAACATGAGGTTTGGATTTTTGTTTGTTTGTTTTGATTTTTGTTTTTTATAAATGGAGCTGCAAAAATATTCCTTCTGATTTCGTTTTCATTTGAGCATTTTCATGATTGCTTTCTGCAATATGCTTTTACATGTAATAATGAAAAAATACTGTAGCTTTAATAATTGCTTTCATGATTTATGCAACAGGTATTACACTAAAGCAATGTTAAATACATTTTTGAAACATATTTTCCTTCTTTACTTTCCTCTGAAAACTGGCAATAATTTTAGCACCTTTATTACATATTCTCTAGAACATTAGCAATGGTATAAAAATTTACTTTTGTCCAATACTCAGCTGGCAACAGATTTCATGATTATGAAGCAAGCCCAAATCAGGGAAAAATCAAGCCCCAGAAGAACAGAGAAAAATCTCACTCTTCAAAATGTTAAGTTATGCATGCATCTGTTCTGTTCATTATATTCATGAGGTTAAGGTGGTCAGAATATAGCATTTTAAATAAAATATAGCAGCATTCATCTGCTGTATGTCCAAGTATGCCCCCACATTCATTTGCTGCCAAACTGCAGATTGTAGAACCTATTCAACAGCAATAAAACAAGCATGATATGAAATTTAGTTGGTCAGAGTGATCTTTCCCCTGACACATAAACAACCACGAGCCAGCAGTCCTACTATTTTGCTGCCTTAGCCCTGATGGAAAGAAAGAGAGTGACAAGTAGATATGAAATTACAAACTTCAGGTTTTATTCCAAAGAAAATACTTCCTTAGAACTGGATTTTTAGACATAAATATGCTAGATCTGAAAGTTGTGTTTCTTGATTATAATGTTAGATTTGATTTCTTTCTGCAAAATTAATCAACAGTTTAAAAAAAGAAAGAGGAAAGCAAACACATAACAATATTTTATTAAGCATGAAATTTCACTCCGACAGGTTTTATTTTTTTTGTTTTGTTTTTGGCATTTGTTTGTTGTTTTGTTGTTTGTTGTTTTTTTTTTTTTTCAAAAGATCTCATAATATGAATACAGTCCAGGATGCATAACAGGGTCTTGGCATAAGCTGTATTAATCTTGAAAGCTTTTCAACAGATAGAACTGAAAGTCTATTGGAAAAGTGTACATGCTGAGTTCTACACTTGCATCTTCCATAAGGATGGTCTGTCATAATATGCATAAACATGGATCTGTGGCCAGGACAAGGCTATCTATGTGTCTCAGAAAGTGAAAAGATGGTAAGTGTTTTATAGACTGTGCTGGGGGTGGAACAGTGCTGACAAAGTTTGGAGAAGACGCCGTAGCTCCACTTCAAACTCTTGTGTGGGAATGTTCTAGTCACCACTCAGCAGCAAGATGCCATTTTATAGGGAAATATCACTTTCTGGATAACTCTTTCTTACTATCTCTACTTGTTCATCTTCCTGTACAGTCTACTGTGGGGCCAGCAGGCCAGCTCTCCACAGAGGCTGATAGGTGGAGAAAAACTGAAAAACACCCAATGAAAGGTTTAAGAGCTATCAATACAGGAAATATGGGTTATCGGAATCTGTAAGAATATGGCAGCATAAAGGCATTATATCTGTGGAAGGCTCCTGTTTTAGACAAGATTAAGCCCTCGTTCAGGATTTTGGATTACCTAAATGAAATGTGAAATCACCATAGTGATGCAACTCAGAACAAATGAAACATGTTGTTCTGAATGTCAGTTCTGACCTTATGGCAAGATTGGTTTAAACAGATTTTACAAACTTATTACTCTAAGACTTTTCAGTCTTCAGAATAATCTGTGTTTTGAGGAAGCCCCACTTTGGGATAGGACATTTGGAAATAGTTTTTGAAGTGCATAAGTAATCTAGAAATGGCATGTAATAACCTGTTTTACCAAACAAATATATTGAAATTGATGGGCAAAATTCCAGATACATAGAACATAAGTTCACCACTGAGTTCATAAATTATATTCAGGCTAGAAAATCTCTTGAGGAGAGAGGGAATGGACTCCATGGCTTTTTTATGTCATTAACAGCATTATGATTTTATGTCTTAGGACCAAATTGAATTTTTGATGGCCTTTGGTATCAGAATCACAACTTAAAGCACAAAAAGTTAAGCTAAGAAAAAACAATCTGGTGGAAAAAAATCCTTACTGATTGAACAACTTAATAACTTCAAATATATAAAAATATCTGATTTTACTTTTTAAATAACAATTAACCAATTTCCAAAAGAAGTGTCATCATCTAACTAGCACACCAACCTGTTGTCAATAATCAGATCGCTATAAGAATAAATTTTGGGGGTTTTAATAGCTTTGCAGTAAAATTAGTATAACTTCCTGGATATTTGGCTATGAAACACTAACTGCCTTTCACTTGAATACAGAATTACACCACTTGAATGTATTGTACTGTTGGACTCAGCCCCCAGGGCTACACCCCCCATGTTCCTTCCCCCTCTCAGTGTGTTTTTTTCCCTGAGGTTTTTCCATGCCATGAAGGTACCTTGACGGTTCCCCTGCATCTGAGCGAGTTCTACACCCCTCCCCTGCCCTGCTGCAGCAAATCCCACCACTTCTGAGGTGCCATAGTGCGGCAGGTGTTCCTGAAGCCCATGTGGCCCCTGCTCAGAGTCTCTGTATCCTCTGGGGTTCCTTCCCCACCCTGGATGTCTGTCCAATCCCCTCCAAACCCCGCCCCTATTGGGATCCTTATAACCAGAATTATCTCAGGAGCGATCCCCATCCTGGTCCCGAGATTGTACAACTTAGCTAACAAAAAACTCTAAGACGAAAGAAAAAAAAATAGAATTTTTATTGAAAACTTAATGCATAAAATCAAATATTAGAAGTAAGATGAGATTTATATTACAGGTTACTCAGAGCACATGTGATCACTGACACATGTAACTGATACAAAGCACATGGGGATGATCCTTGTGGATCCCTTTCAAATCAACATATTCTGGGATTCTGTGATAACAGTTCTGGAGTGAGCTAACTTTGAGCCCTAATGCATTACAGCGATCCTCTCAAAAAGAAAAAAAGTAAAATGAATATAATATGAACAAAAATAATTTAGTACATTTCACATTTGAAAGAAACAAATTGAGTCTCCAACTGAGATGATTTTATTTTATTTTTTTTTGGCACACTGCTGCTTTCAGACTATCCAGGAGTGACAAGAAAAATTTTGAATCTTCTGCAAGCAAAGAAGTTTCAGCATTTTCTGAATCAGAACAAGGATTAGACAGTTTGGGAATAGCCAGAAGTACTGTGAACACAAGAAGTCTCTGCACAAAACTGGAAGATCTAACTGAAACATCTTTAAAATGTGAACTAAAACATACCAGACTGCTGTGGTTTTATTGCTGACAGCATTCACAAATGACAGACATTGCACTAACTGCAAAGAAAATAATTTTAATTAGTCATTCTGATGAGTCAAATTCTTCCTATTGATTAGAAGATTAGAAATTTTTCCATGAGATTATGAAATTTCAGAAATGACTATAATTTAAGCATTTAAATAGGAGTAAGAATAGAAGCTACATGTCTTAGAATATTTCATATTGTCACCCATCTTTGTGTTCATGGTCTCATTCAATACCAAGCCTCTTCAATACCTGATCTGTACTTGTTCAATCTGCAGATTTTTAAGGCTTTTGACCCTCATTGGTCATATTTCAGGATAAAATTTCTTTTTTCTTAATTAAAAAAGAGAATGGATGTTCATGGGACAGCGGAAGTTGTAGGAAATGAAACTGAATAAACAGTCATGAGTTGGTGAGGGTCTGATGGGAGGCCATAAATGCAAGTCAGAACCATAAAAAATCAGGAAGAAAACAAGATAACCTTCTGAAGCTCGTGATCACTTTTTCCTTCACCCTTAGGTGCAACAAGGCAAGATAAAAATTATCTTGGAAGTTAGAATGCATGGGTCATTCAGCTTAGGAAAGACACAATATTTCTTTTTAAACTGGCAGTGAAAGCAAACTGGTTTTGAAATTACTGTTACCTATTCACCTGAGATCAGAGAAGAGTTCCAGAGGATCATCTGAATGACTAACTCAGAGGTACAGCCCAATACAGTAGATGTGAAGAAACCTGTCCTATGAGTTGGTGGAGGCAAGAAGAATGAAGATAAGGACAATGAAGACAATGTCTTTGACATCATGGACAACATCACTGTAAAAACATGCCACCAGTTAATAGTTTGTGTTGCAAAATTTCACCAATAACATTTTTCAATGTGACAGTACATATGAAGTGAAATTATTAGAGAATTGTGTTGTCAATTCATTATAATTTTAAATGTTGCCATATATATTTTTATTTCTATGCCAAAACCTGACATTTTTTCCTAAATTGTCTTTGATATAATAATCCATTTGTAAAAAATGTATTATATATGGACATATAAAGTTAGATTTTTTGGTAGGTTTTTTCTTTTATTTCCATGAATACTGTTATACTCCCATGATATTTATCATGAATAAACATAATATGTCTAGGTACGTTTTATTTGGAAAAAAACAAACAGACATAAAAAACCCCCAACCAATAGAACAAAATATATATATATACACACCCTGCCTATTGTTATTTCAATAAGAATCATCTGTTTCAAAATACTGGGTCAACAGCACCACTAATTCTTGGTTTCAAGGTCTGTAAATTTTTATTTACTGTTCTGGTAAACTGTTCCTGTTTGGCTAAGTGTTTCCTTTCCTTTATTTGTCTTCTGAGAAAAGTGTCACTGGAGAGACTCCTTAAAGAATACCAAACCTGTATGTCCTACAATGTCTATCAAACTGCTGTTTGCCAGATGAAGATCAAAATTTTGTTTCATTAACTGGCTTTTATTGCCTCAATCATATAGTAAAATACTTTTTCAAACTTAAAAAAAAGTATTGGGAATTCAAAGACTTTTTCCAAAATAGCAGTCATGTCCCATAAGATATAATTATCAAATTGCTTTCAAAGCAAGAACAGTGCAGATGTAGACATTTGCTAAAGCATTCCAGCTGAAATACTGAAAGAGTATAATCACAGGCTGCTGTTTTAAACACTGCTTTCTGCATTCTCTTGTAGGGCATACATGATAGAACTGTAATTCAAAAGGTATTCTCTTTGCATGCTTGTAAGCTGTAAAGTTTTGAGTCGGCATGTGGAATTTGTCCACAAATTAAAAGGCTCTGAATAAACAGTACTTCATCCATATATGTATACAGAAGAATAATTTCTGCTGTTCAAATGTCCATAAGGATTTAATGTATATTTTTGCACTGTACAAAATGAAGACAGATATTTTTCCTTTTACCTACCTCTTCTCACCAAAATCTGGGAACAATGTAACTTTTGTTTCTGGCATTAATTTTGAAAGTTTTTT
>VWZD01000532.1:0-35246 GCA_013396695.1 Sakesphorus luctuosus | reverse complement strand
TGTTATATTGTTTGATTAAATCCTACAAGAATTAGAGAAATCAGTTTTAAAAAAACCAACAAAACTGTAGGAAAATCCATTAAATGACACTGAGCTCAGCCTTCAGATCTACTACTTTGCTGAAACACTGTACCATAAGAAGAAACTTCCATTCTAACAAGCTGGAAAAAGTGCCTGCACTTGTAGAGGAGAAGTGCAAGATTCACATGCAGGAAAAGGAACAACAGCTAAAAAAGTATCCGAAATGAAGGGTTAAATCAAAGTTCAAGCCAGAAGAAATAGTGTAACAACCCGAGAAAATTCCAGACAAAATAAAAGCACATAACAAAGCCTAAGAGACATAGAAATTCTATAGTGAAGTCATTTACATGGATTTTGGTAGGGGCTCTACGAAATAAAGGTCAAAGGGAGCTAAACCCATTTGCTAATTTTGAGCAAGCCTCTACAAATTCCAAATATAAACTCATTTATCTAACCACTAGCTCTTGTTTACTGACTTACAGTATGGTCATAAAAATGCAGTTACCAACAGTAGCTATTTTTTCATATTAATGTTTCGTATACTCAAAGCTGGCAAGTTAACTAGCAGAAAAACTTACTACTTACCTGATCTTTGGTGGGTTTGATCTTTTTGAAAGCATCAGCAAGCTCGTATCTCTGCAGCATCAGCAGGAGGAACTGATTTGGATCCATAAGAGATGCACCTATCTGTCAAAAAACCGAAACAAATATGAATATCAGTTACTATTACAGTTATTCAGTAATTATGGGGGAAAAAATTGTCTTTCACCAAGAAAAAAATTTAAAATCCTACAAATTTAACTGCATTTTTCAAAAAATCCATGGAAGTTTTGTAAGACAAGAAAGCAATGATTCAAACCATTATACCTGGAGCATGATGATGTCTTTATCATACATCTCTTCTCTGCATTTAACATCTTGGTAATAGAACACCTGAGAAGCAGGAAAACAAAATTTAAGTAGAGATATAAAGTAATGAACTATCAAATATGTACCAGTTAATCTCTGAGGCTTTTTAAAATTGTACTGAGAAACGGAAAGCCCATATTTCATTCAAAATAAATGAGTGCTTTGATGGAAGTGCTAAATGTTGTCTCACCTACCCAGAGAAAGCCTTTGCTTTACTTCATACCCCCTTCCAAGAGAACATAGTTCTAATGGCTGCCACTGATTAAAATCAAAACATCCTCCTCTTGCTACCCCAGTTCTCAGAAAGACAATTCTACGGGGTGCTACCAATATTTACTCTGATATCACCAAAGGTTCCTGGGCAAGGTCAGAAGAGAATTTCTGCCATCAAAGGAAGAAAAAAACCCCAAAGTCAGGCCAAAGAAGGCAAATGCAATGGAAGACTCTTCCTTTTACCTTTACCCTTGCAGTCCAAGTCACAAGTAATAGAAAATGTTTGTATGGTAGCTATGGCTCTCAAAACTCTAGTACGATACTAAAACAGTTTAACTTTGCATGTAGTAATTTCCACACGCCAAGAGAAACTTCCCACATTTTGTAAGCAACAGTACTAACAGTACTTATGCAGTGATTATGAGATCTGAAAGCAGCTTACAAGTAGACACCAGTAACATTACTACTGTTTCACAGAGTAACGACCAGTCACAACACAGATGAAAATGCTTATGTAATACAAGGTCCAGAGAGGCAAGCCACTGCTGAGGCTGGAAATAAAACCATGCAATCTTAATTTCCCTCCAAAATCTTTCTGTTTAGTATAGGAGTGACTCCCATGACCCCTCTCTGAACTGGATGAAACCACTTCAGGGAGCATTACTGAGCAACCCTTGCACACACCATTAGGACCAACTTGACACCGAATCCTGTAGGGAGTACCTGGCTTATCAGGGAGAGCCCATTCCTTCTCCACATCTCTGCAGCAACCTGAGCCACCAAGACAAGACATCGCAAAGGATATTCTACTAGAAGCTCCACTTGAAATTCTTCCTAGAAGTTAAAAAAGAAAAAAAATGAAGTAAGAATAAGTCAATAATTTTAGAAGTGTAAGTTCTAGTTAACAAAGACATACTGACAGCTGCAAAATAACTTGTGCGTGAGCCACGAAGGTTACAGGATATAATTTGAGTTTTTTTCTTCCCAGAGTATAAATCAAAAGAAGCATTTAAGGAGACAAAAAAAAAAATCTTACAGGAGAAACAAACTCGTGTAATCTCGAGATGGCTCCAGTCTTACTTAATCGTACATGAAGACCTACAGAAACCAACAGAAAGAAAAATTAGAAAATAATCGAAAATCAGTAAGGTTGTCCTCCAACACTTTAAAGTTAGCTAAATCATCTACAACTCCGAGAAGACAGAAAAGAAGTCAGCTTATTTAGGAGATTACATACTTTCCTTGTTTTTTTTTCCCTAAGATAAGATCTACTACATTATCACAACAGTTCTCACCAGTCTACTCACTGAATTAGTTAAGACCATTTAAATCGAGATGCTAAATAGCATTTGCAAAACTTTTGTTTCACGTTTAAATCACATGTCAGTAGTAAGTGAATTTCAAGACTACAAGGCTTAACAGATGGTATCTTGATATCAAATGATGTGATAAACAATCTACAGCCTAATAATAACCTATGATTTCATTTGTTTTCTATAGAAAGCAGCGATCACCCACTGCTGTGGTCCTTTGGCTGGAAAATAAATTCAAGACACTGTAATAAGGAACATTCATTTAGACAAAGCAGCGAGAAACAGAACCACGTAAATTCAAATAGTCCAGAGAAAACTGATCATTTCATTAAAAAGGGAAATTTTTCCTTCTCTCTCTCCTGTTTTAAAAAAAACCTTCTTCCAGCCTCCATGGCAAATGTGTTTTTGAGGAAAACTTTCCTGTAGTGGGACATACGGGGAACACATTTGTCTGATCATGAGACTATCAGAAAGTCAGCAACTGATCTGTGAAACACTGAATCCAAATTCCTTCTAGAGTAAAGAAATAGAGATAGATGATAAATGTAATTTAAATAGCAATCCAAATACACCACCTACCAGCAAGAGTCCTAGACAGTGGCAAATGTATGCTGACAGGATCTGCAGACACTCTGTAAGGTCTGCTCTCCAGGGTATGGCCACATAAGTGAAACACTGTCTTTTCCCGAGAGCGGCCGTTTGTGCTACACCTCATCACAGCTTTATGGCACTCTTTGTAGGCCCTGAGCAACAGCTCTTCCTAGAATTTAAAATAAAGGCATAGGTTATATTTAAAAATCGTGCAGTCAACCCCTTCTCTTCGTCACACCACAAATTCATTCTTTCAGACTCATTTTTTATGGAGAACTACATTGAATAATAGTAAGTTTTTTAAAAAATTTGCTATTTAAGAAGCCCTGAGGAATATTCACAAAAGACATGCTTGTGAAAATCCCAGACAAGTGATACACTTACATCACAGGCACACCACTCCTGGAACATCAGAAGAATGTTTTTGAGCTGCATCTGTATAGCAATAGCTGCATCCCAGTCGGGATCCACCTCAATGTGCTGACCAATCTGCCTTTTTATCTCCTCCATTCCCTGTAATGGAGATCCCACAAAATACTCAAGCTAAATCACTGACCACAGGCCTAAAACAAAACAAAATCCCACAAGCAAATGGTAAAATCCAGGTTGTTCAGATACATGTAGCTAAACTGACGAGTATTACCTCTATAAAGTAAACTTACATTTTCATCTACCCAAGACAAAGACTGAAGAATTTACCATCGTAATTACACAACATTGTTATGGGCAAAAAGAGGAGCAACAGAAGAGCTGTAATATCTGTGTAACAGAATATTAGAAAGAAATTATTTAAAGGCACTGTACCTGCATGCAAGTTAGAATCCTTAGGAAAGAAACAAATCCTTCCAAAAAACGCTCCCTCAAGCGGTCTGTCCATAACGTAGGCTTGCTGACTAAGACATACCTGTTCACAAAGAAAACATTATCATCCTTTGCCCAGACTTCTCTTCTGCTTATGCTTGCATTATTTCAAGTGGGTTTTGTTTTAAAACAATCAACTGCATCATCATTTTACATCACTCTCCCAATCTCAAACTACTTAGAAAATTTTTGCCAAACACTAGAGCTGCTAGTAGTTTGGTCTGACTCCATCACTTGAAATGATTTTTTAACTCCAAGATATCTGGGGTGGTTTGCTTTTACATTACTCAATTTATTAATTTGGTACCTGCATGAGTAGAAAAACCTATGCAGATAAGGATCATACAGCTTTCCCAGAATTATAATGAATAGGAGCAAAATTTACCATACTGTCTTAGATATATTTTACTTATTTATGTAAATGTCACATGCAGCAGGAATAGTGAAAATCAAAACTTGTCTTTAAAATTTTGGTATTTTAAAATTTTAAGTTTCCACTGAAAAAGAAAACATTACAACATCATGTGTGTTTTTTTGAGGGATTTGGTTTCGGGTTTGCTTTTAAAGCAGTTTTATCATCAGATTCTGCATTGAAACACCTCATCCTACTACCAGTCTTCTTAGAATTGCTCCAGCTTCTCAGCTTACACTTACCTGAGGTCATATATTACTGCATATACCCGACTCATTTTGTCCTGACTGTAGCCTTGGAAGTTGAACTTGTCATTTTTGTCTAGGTACTCCGGAAGCACTTCTAGAAGTGTCTCTGTAATGGTAGTGATCACATTTTGCTCTTCAATAAGATGTCGGGCCTGAAAAAAGAAAATGAAAATTTCTTATTCCTATTTTTGTTGAAGAGAATTGGCAAAATGTTTTTTCCCTTTGAATCCAGTCTTTCTGATTAGAAATTATTTTAAGCATTTGCAAATAGTCCAAAACAAAAAAAACTCCTGCAGTATTTATTAAGTAGGAACAAAACTGCTATCAATTTTGTATGTTTGTTCAACTCTAACAGCACCTATATAACGGATATGTTATTTTTTTCTTGAAAGATCATGTAGAAAAGAAACCTCACATTACTATTTCAGGCAAGAAACAAGTAACCTTTAAAACCCACAGGTATATTTCCCCCCACAAGCATGATTTACCATATTTGACCCCCACAAAAAGACATTTAACCATTTTTTACCCCGTTGTCCCATTACATAAGAAGGTAAATGTGAACAATCAATAAATACAGACAGTTCATGTGGAGTACGATGTGCCTAAACCTTACACTTATTTGCATTTCCTGTATGTTCTGTAATGAAAACTCCTGCTTTCACACTGGCCCTTAATACATCTCAAAGTCATTCATATTCAAACTCAGCATTGCATAAAGACTCTCTGCCAAGTACAACAGTCTTCAAAGGTGGTACTGCTGGCAGTTGTCGGAATTATTTTACGTTTCCTGCAGAGACAGCCTGTACATACCAGAGTGGGTACAGTGAACATCTGAACTGAGAGTGCTGTCACAGAGAGAACTCTGTCGTGATCATCACTGATGTATTCTTTTTGCAGTGCCTTGTAATACTAGAAAAAGATAATGTTGGGTATATTAAATAAATATTAATAAAAATGCTTACTTTTTTATTTACAAGAATTACATCTCAGTGTCCTTCTAACAGAAGCAGTTCAGACTACAAAAATGGCACAATGTCCCCAATGAACCAAAGCAATTCAATATGAGCCCCATTGCCTTAATACTGAAGACAAGGACAAATTTCACCAATTTGCCAGAATGGAAACAAAGTTTTTTTCTCCTACAACCAATATTCCCCAAGAAAAGGTATTAAATATCTGAAAAAACATCCATATAGGCATTAACTTCTTATAAAACAAATCTTCCTCCTGCAGTGAACTGCATGCATAGTTATTCAACAGCTGTCTATAAAAGACATTCACCATGAGTAATGCAAGTCTTTGTTTCCTTTCAGTCCAGAGAAAACCATGACATGTCAATCATCTTTACTGACATTAAAAGGTCCCATCCTAAAAAAAACCCCAACCACTTTATCTTACATTTTGTATATTGCTGAACCATTGTAACTAATTTTCAGAAAAAGAAAGGCCAGTTGCAGTTGCAGTTCATCTGCCATTTCAAAAAATACATGGAATACTAACCAGCATTCAAATAACCATATATACCTACATGATTCTAACAAAACAGTAACGTGGAAATTAATGAATTGCACTCTATAAAGGCGGAGCTAGTTATTGAAGCTGTGCTTGCTGAAAATCCATTGTTTACATTGAAACAATTCTCAATTTGGGACGAAATTTTACAAAACTAGTACAAATTCCTAGTATAAAAAGTAAATAACAATTTACCTTCACAAATTCCACAGCAAAAAGTTTTTTGTATTCCATTTCCATGAAAAAACTACTGAAGATAAGTTCATGAAGAACCTTCCTTGCCCCTGCAAAAAGCCAATACAGTGCATGTCACTTTGTTGTACTAAGATGCAGCTTTTTGTGGAAAAAAGGGAACCAATTACTAAACTATAATAAAAAAAAATCATTAAAAGCCTTGCAATGGTTATGAAGTACATAAACAAAGTTTTTTTTTTTTCTGGTTTTGACATTAATTGGTATGCATTTAAACCACAGGACAAGCA
Organism: Sakesphorus luctuosus; assembly: GCA_013396695.1. Classification (NCBI taxonomy): domain Eukaryota; kingdom Metazoa; phylum Chordata; class Aves; order Passeriformes; family Thamnophilidae; genus Sakesphorus; species Sakesphorus luctuosus. The sequence goes on along the minus strand of VWZD01000532.1, from coordinate 28,681 downwards.
CCATGTCAGTCATAGGCTACATCTTGGGAAAAGATTTTTCAAGATACATAAAATCAGGAAAAAATTGAGGGGGCAAATATACAACCCAATAACAATGAGCTCAGCTGTAAAACTGAGGCTGTATAAAAAACATACTATAAAAACTATGAAGAAATGTAATTCTACCTGCTTAGCAGTTACTTTTATCCATTTGTTACACACACATGAAAAATTAATTTGCCTTTTCAGTTTACAGCAACATGGGCACACCAACCTTTATGGAGTTTTGCATCCCACAGCATCAACTTGCTTATAAAGCATGGCTTTTCAGATCCAGCCTCTTCTCTCAGACATATTTGACAAAAGATCTGGCGGAAGTCACCTAGAGGAAGAAAACTATTCATTTGTACAAGAATGATTTGATAATTAAATTATATGACCCAAGAAAATAAGAATTACAAAATTCCATTCTTGAAGACAAAAAGAAGTATGAGTTATTTTTAACACTGTTTTTTCTTGAATATACTCCCACATACTCTTTCTTTTACTAATTTCTTCCTATTATTCTTACCTGATTAATTTAATAAATCCTGTGATGTATAAGAGTATTTTAAAATTAAAATCATTCAGACAGCTTTGAAAAGCAGATCCATAAGAAGAATTTAAGATTTCAACAGAGAAATGCACAGCCCAGGCAAGTCTGTGCTGGTCCCTGCCTTGGGCCTGGAAAGTCAGTCTTTTGTAGAAATTCAGAAATTATTTTATTTTCTTGCACCTATCAGTAAATACAGCACTTGCTGAAGTAGTTTTGGGGATCAACATTTGCAGTCACCTGTGGTTACTAATATTCAGAAATGAAGCCTTAAGTTGCTGATTTGAAAAGGAAAAGTGTCATGAATCAAGTTCCTGACAACCTGGAAATAAACATTATAAAATGTTTCTTGATCCATATTCGACCACTTGAAGAAAAAACAAGAAAAGAACAAGAAGCATCAGACCACAAAAAGTTCCAGTTGAGTACTGAATCTCAAGCTCTTAAAAGTCTCTACATACATAATCCAGAACAACAAGGCAACGAGTGCTTGACTTAAGTCTTGGTACTTAAAGACCCTCTTAAAACATACTAAAGTATCTGTCAACCTATAGCAATTTCCCAAGCCAAAATGCTACACCCAACATGGGACACTCCCTTTTAGTTTTAGTTTAACTCATAAGCTAAAGATGTAGTGATTAAAAATGTAAAGTTGTGGGGATTTGCTGGGGCACTGACACCAACTTGTCTATACTCACACAGCGGCAACAGCTGGAAAATTAGCTGTCAGTTTGCATTTTAGGTAACCTCATGAAACCAAAAATATAAAACATTATCCAGGAAGAAAGCTGTGGATAAAAATCAAAATTTCACTAGAAACCTTGAAACAAACCACAAAGTCAAAAACTCATACTGATTAAAAGAACTGTCTGAAGAACTCAGACCAGCAAGAAAATACCATCCGTGAAAAAAAAATATAAACTTGAAAAGAACAGAGGGATAAAATTTGTAAACTACCATAAAGAATTATGAAAAGGTACAATTTTGACCTACTTATTTCAAGGGAAAAATTGGCAAGTGTTCACAAAAAGAAAGGTAAGAAATTTACTCTACTATCCTTACAAAAGAGGCTAAAGCCAGATTTACCCTACCAAGAAGTAAGATAAGCAGTGAATAGAGTTTATGCATATTTGTCCTGTGAAGAGAAATTTTATAATTGCTTTAGTGTGGCAAAACAAAGGTATGAAAAAGTAACACAAATCATTGATTCAGAGATCTCCTTTAAAACCATGATCATCATCAAATATCAGAACAATGCTTGAAAGCTTAAAATAGACTTTTCAATTAAGACTTTGCTTATTTTACTGGCACTGTCTAATTAGTAACAGCTATCAAATCTGAAGCAGGAATTAATTCAAGCAGAGGATATATGTTTACAGTGACAGAGATGTTCTGCAGCTTTCCACCAGCACTGGGGACAGCAGCTTTTAAATACAGCAGTCTCTGAAACAGGGTGTGTGGTACTGAAAATGAGAATAATAAAATTTCTAGAGGAACACAGACAGAGCTCAAGCAGGGAAAGACATTTATTTCAGCAAGAAGGAAGAGAAAAGTACTGCTATTCGTAACCACACTGATGGATATCAGCACCCACGCTACTGTACTATTTATTTACTAATTAGGAGGAACATGAAAGTATTTTAATTAAGGGAATATCATATACAACACTGCTGAAGACATTTCTGAGAGAATCAGTCATTCAAACACTGCCCTGGCATTATTGTACCAAAAATGAGTTATGCTTACTTGAATAGCTCATGAGCTTGTTCAGCCAAGAACCAAGACGCAAGGCAAACTTCTGGTGTGCCATAACATCCGCATGCAGAACCTCCACGTGAAGTGGCCGTTGAGAAACATTTTCAGAATGTCTCTAGGAGTCAGGTAAATATTAGTTTACATAAAATAAAGATGACATTCATTTTACTACTTATCTTCACCACCCAGCATCCCTCCCAAGCAAAAAAAGGAAAACAGATTGATCTTTCATTTCTTGAGATATATACAGATATCTATTTATCTGTCCATCCCAAATGCAGGGGGGTAAATTACATTTTAAGAAGTGCACAGGTAAGGTATAAACCCATAGAAGTACTAAGTTAAAGACTTTAGAGCAGACAAGTATCTTTACTATTAATACCGATGAGGCTGATTTTATTTTAATGAGAAAATTGTTTTAGGAAGTTACCTTAATTTCTTCTTTTGCTTCCTGACAAGAGGCATAATGTCCTGCCTTAACAGCTCTACGACCCTGTTTAAAAAAAATATTGAGCACGAGACCAATATAAAACAATCCCAAAATGTGACAAGTCTAATCTTTTCTATTACATTTTTTATACATACTAGAAAAAGAGACCAACATCACTTACGGTGTTATTATATATCTAAAAGGATATCAAAATTAACATAATTGTCTTTAGGAAAAAAGCTATTTAAATTAACAACATAAAACCAAAGTAAGGTCTGGGTATGCTCATATGATTAGATAAGGAAAATTCATGTACACATTAAAACAGATGAAAAAGATTTCTGCATACTACTTTAAATACAAACCATGAGAACTTTCTTCCAAGCACACAGTACACTCATCCTGAATTGCTTTTCTACAATCTTTCCTACTATTTCTCAATTTTCTGTATGAAATAGCAGTCTGTATTGTGAACCTGGGTTTAATAGCTCTCTCAGTAAAGCTAACAACAGGTCAAGCTTAGACTCTAAATTCCACTCAAAGGTAATGGGCAACTTCTCCACATGGCAGAACTAAACACCAGGAGAGAGGAAGTAACTCTGTGTTGTGGAACTGTTACAGTTAAAATGCCATAACCTAGTCCTGCTCAGGCAGGCACTTCATAAAAAGAAAAGCCTGATAAATTCTTGATCCAAAATTTAAACTTAAATCAAAAGGAATCTTTGCAAGAGAAATTTTTGAAAGTTATTCTATAAACATGCATGTATATACATTTTTTACAAAACCTGCAAATACAGGACAAGACTTGTAATTACGTAAGACTGACAACACTAACTAAATACAACTAGATTTTCATTACTCAACAAAGAGAAACAAACAGAAAACAGTTTTTACAGATTAAGAAAGGATTCTGATATTAGTAAGATGTTTTATATGTAAATATAAAACAAATTCACATACAGCTTTAGCCAAAGTTGCTTTACATGCAAGCTACACTTCTCTGAGGTAAAAAAATATGGTTACAATTAAGATATTTTGAACACTGATCATGCTTTTTTCCCCTATCTCACTGGGAAAAAAAATTACATTACTAGTATAAGGTCTTTACATGAGATATTTATTCAAAAAATGAAAGAGTAAAACTGTCAGGTTCATCCACATTCCTTCATGGATTCTCCCTGGTTTTATTTCTTTAATTTGAACTTTAAACATTTCCAAATGAAGTCTGAGCCAGAAAAAGCACTAACTCTTGCAAAATGTAAGGTACATTTCTGATTAAATATAACTGAATGGGTGTATTTCTGACTTGCATATTTTTCAGAGAAATATTACTAAAATAAAACAATCTCAGGTGAGAAGAAAAAAAATTAAGAAAATACGCTAAGTAAGAAGGAAGTAACTTCAGATATATCAGCTCTTTCTCAAGAAACTGGCTTTTTGTCCTGAAAAATTTAATACAGTTTAAAAAAAAACCCAAACCAACAACTTTCTTGAAGCAAGCTCTGACTAACAGTGACCCTGCAATGTGCCTTTCTCTCCTCAAGCTCCAGCAACCAAGAAAACAAATATTCTATAACCAAGTGACTATAGTGGCAATTCTTAATGATTAAAAGCTGACTTCTCTCACACCCCAAAGGCACTAACCTCTTTATCTATGGCAGTGGTATGCAACTGGGCTTCACCAAGTTCACAGCCAAGTGCCCTCTGCAGGCTATAGATGACATGGTCATAAGAATGGTGTTCATCGTTGAAAAGGACACAGTAGTAGCTGTCTACTTTCTCTCTACTGGGAAAGAGATAACATATCATTATACAAACGAAAATAAAACTGTAAATAGTGTCCTATCAAATACAAGCAACAGCTTACTTGATAGCTTGAGAAGAATGTCAAAAACAATACAAGAAAAATAAAGTATATTCTTCCTGTCAATGACACACGCACCATCACCTATACCAGAAAAGGCCAAGAAACCATTTATCAAGTACAAGAGAGAAATTTTTAAGTTATTTCCTATTCTATTATTATTATTATTTCCTTTCTCTGCTGTTTTATGAACCCATTTGTCTTGTAATGTGATATACAGTCTTTTTCGATTTTCATACATAGAACTGTTTGGGTTGGAAATGACCTTTAAAGTTCATCTAGTCCAGCCTCCCTGCAATAAGCAGGGACATCTTCAACGAGATCAGGTTGCTCAGAGCCCCATGCAACCTGACCTTGAATGTTTTCAGGATGCTGCCACCCCTCTGGGCAATCAGTTCCAATGTTTCACCATCTAAAAAATGTCCTCCTTGTATTTAGTTTAAATCTACCCTCCTTCAGTTTAAAACCATTAGCCCTGATCCTATTGCACCAGACCTTGCTAAAATGTTTGTCTCCATCTTTCTTAGATCCTCCTTCAAGTACTGAAAGGCTGTAATAAAGTCTCCCTGGAGCCTTCTCTTCTCCAGACTGAACAATCCTAGCTCTCTCAGCAGGAGAGGTGCTCCAGCCCTTCACCAATTTTGTGGCCCTTCTGTGGACCTGCTCCAACAGGTCCATGTCTTCCCTATGCCAAGGGTTCTAGATCCGGACACAGCATTCCAAGCGGGTCTCACCAGAGCAGAAGAATCACCTCCCTCAACCTGCTGGCCTCGCTGCTTTTGATACAGCCCATGTTACAGTTGGCCTTCTTGGCTCCAAGCCCACATTGGCAGCTCCAGTCCAGTCTCTCACTCACTAGCACCCCCAAGTCCTTCTCTGCAGGGATGTTCTCAGTCTGTTCATTCCCCAGTCTGTAGGATACCCTGACCCATGCGTAGCACCTCGTTGAATGTCACTAGGTTCAAATGGACCCACTTTCCAAGCTTGTTCAGGTTCCTCCTCTGGACAGTGTCCTGCCCCTCATACATGTGAACCGCACCACACAGCTTGGTGCCATATGCAGACTTGATGAGGGTGCACTTGGTCCCAATTAAACAGTACCAGTTCCAATGCAGACCCCTGAGGGACAGCATTTGCCACTGATCCCTACCTGGACATTGAGTCATTAACCACTACTCTCTGGATGTGACCATCCAGCCAATCCTTTATCCACTGAACAGCCCACCCATCAAATCCATCTCCATCCAATTCATAGAAAAGGATGTTGTGGGGGACCATGTCAAGGGCCTTACAGAAGTCCACACAGAAGACATGCCCAGCCCTTCCCTTGTCCATCAATGCAGTCACTCCCTTCTAGGAGGCCAGAAGGCTTGTCAGGCAGGACTTGCCCTTAGTGAAGCTGTGCTGGCTGTCCCAATCACTTTTGTCCTCCATGTGCCTTAGTACAGCTTCTAGGAGGACCTGTTCCATGACCTTCTGAGGCACAGAGGTGAAACTATACCTGGTTGCTCCCATTGTCTTCCTTTTTATCCTTTTTAAAAATGGGTGCAATGCTTCCCTTTTTTGATCACCAGGGACTTCACCTCACTGCCATCACTTCTCAAGTATCATGGAGAATAGCTTGCCAACCACATCAACTGATTCACTCAGGACTCTGGGATGCATTTCACCAGGTCCCATAAACTTAAGTATAATCAAGTTCCTCAAGTGATCACAAACCTGATCTTCTCTTACAGTGAGAGAGACTTTGCTCCCATAGTCCCCATCTTGTGNTCCCTTCTAGGAGGCCAGAAGGCTTGTCAGGCAGGACTTGCCCTTAGTGAAGCTGTGCTGGCTGTCCCAATCACTTTTGTCCTCCATGTGCCTTAGTACAGCTTCTAGGAGGACCTGTTCCATGACCTTCTGAGGCACAGAGGTGAAACTATACCTGGTTGCTCCCATTGTCTTCCTTTTTATCCTTTTTAAAAATGGGTGCAATGCTTCCCTTTTTTGATCACCAGGGACTTCACCTCACTGCCATCACTTCTCAAGTATCATGGAGAATAGCTTGCCAACCACATCAACTGATTCACTCAGGACTCTGGGATGCATTTCACCAGGTCCCATAAACTTAAGTATAATCAAGTTCCTCAAGTGATCACAAACCTGATCTTCTCTTACAGTGAGAGAGACTTTGCTCCCATAGTCCCCATCTTGTGGTCCATCCATTCAAGATGTGTGGGAAGAAAGACTGCCAGTGAAAACTGAGGCAGAAAAGTTGAGTACCTCAGTCTTCTTGTCTGTTACTAGTTTGTTAATCTTGCTCTGTTACTAGTTTGTTAATCTTGCTCAGGAGAGGTATGGTTCCCTTTGTTCTCCCCCTTCTGGCTGACACACCTGCCCTTCGCCCAGTTCAGCTCCAGCTGTGTCGTGGCCTTCCTAACCTGATCCCTACACAACCAGACAGCATCCCCATACTCCTCCTAAGATGCCACTCCCCACTTCCACTGCCTGTGCACTTCCTTCTTGTCCTTTAGTTTGACTGCAGGTCTCAATTCAGACACGTCAGTCTTTTTCCTCCTTTTACTGATTTCTTACACCTGGAGAGCGAGAACTCTTGAGTTCTATGGAAAGCATCCTTTAAGATCTGCCAGCTCTCTTCTGTTTCTTAGGACAGGCCTTGTCAGTGTCTTCCACAAGAGTTACTGGCTCCTGGCAGGTCTCTCCACTGTCCTGGCATTTCCTCCCCTGTACACCAAGACCTACCACTGCACTAGATGAGGCTGGCTCAGGGGCAGCTCCCTTTGGTGATTGATGGAGCACAGTCACACACATCTTTTCCCACAAAGCATCAGAAGTTTTTCTCTGTGTAAGTCTAGGCTAAAAACGCTATGCTGCATTTCAGCACCAATATGTCTGCACAAGTATGAGAAAACCCCAGACAAAATTATAATCAAAGTTTCTAATGCCTTGAAAACAAAGTTGGAAATAGTCCCTACCTAATTGTGAGCTCCAGAGGCAGTTCCTTCTCTTCTTCCCAGATAAGCATATCTACAATGTATTTTATCACAGAGGGAAACACCCTTCTAGTGTGCTCCATAATTTCTTCATTCAACTGACATTCAGAATTCTGTAAAACATGAAATAATATTAATATGGAAAAGAAATTTAAAAAATTTTAAAATGGTATAGGTAGAATACCTTATTACTAAATATATATAATATATATTGTGTTTGTGCCCCAGGGCACTGGGTTACACTTCTGGGTTTTGTGGGTTAAAAGCAATTTCTCTTTGTGTCATTGCATTTATTGTAATATTTTTTATTAAATTGTAACTCTGACTCATAATCTCTCCTGAGCTGGGTTCATTTCTCCTGCTGGTTTACCTTTAAACCAGCACAGAGGCACAAATAAGCATGAGACATCCTAGCATGACATCAGTTTCAAGATATAAGTACTTATTTTAGTCATAGTGACAGATACACCAGAAGTAACTGACAAAAACAATTGTTCACTAACGCAGCCATGTGGGAAAGAGAAAATATATTAAAATCAAGTATTACATCTAAACATTTACTCACCCCTGGGAAGCCAATTATTTGCAAATAAGAACTGAGTAATACACGTAGCAAAGAAAAGAGCAAGCAAAAGCAATTTTAATTCCAAATGAAAGACTGAAACGCACAAGACAGACAGATGAAACTGCCTCCAAACAAAAAGAAAAAAAAGAAGAAAAAAAAAACAAACACCAAAGCATGTCCAATACAGATGTTTGTTCCCAAACACCTTAACTAAAGAAATCCTGATTCAACTTGACTGAATCTGCTACATGAATTATACAATACTCATACAGGAATAAGCACTTTTTAAAATACAAAAAGCAATACTTACAATATCTATTATTTCACTTTAAGCAACATTCTTACCTCTTTTGGAGAACCTGATGACCCGAGCTCATGCTTAGTGCACAACGGTCCAGCCTTCCATGCCTCTGTATCCCCACAGTCACAAAATCCACCCCCAGTAGAGCTGTGCATCTGTAAAAATCATGGATTTAAGTCATGAAACATGCACATAAAGAGCACGAGAAAAATAGAAGTGCACATTAACTCAAAGACAAGCACAAATACCTACTTGAAAATTACAAGAGCCACTGCATAACCAACAGACTTACCACAACACTTTTTTTTTGTAAAAAGTAAACTTTTTGAGCAGAAAACAAAGGAGGAAATACAGTTGCTACAACAAAAAGGTAGACAAGTCTTAAATAAATTCAGCTAGAAAGTAGGTGAAAAAGCCTATCACGGATGAATAAGTGCTTCATAAATGGCAAAACCATAATTTCTGGGTTTATTCCCAAAATTATAGCAAAATTGCTTATTGATTTCTTTACCAATTACTTCATAAAGTTAAAAAATAATATAAAGAAGAACATGCACATATTAAACAGACAGTTAGTAGTACTTCCACTTCTAACCAAAGTAAAATAACATGATCACATCTGAAAACATTCTTGTAATTTTAACTGAGCATTGCACTTTCAGGAAAGTACAAATTCTGAATTCTTATTTGGGCAAAAAGTTCAGACTAAACTCAGGCAAAAATAATTATTCTTGGCTTACCCCAATTCCCCAATCCTGAAAGAATTATAAAAAAACCTCAGTAATCCAATAAAAAGACATTCAAAAATCTGTTATTTACTTGAAACATTTTAAAATAACCTGATCTAACAAGACGTACTTTGAGCAGGAGTGTGGACTAGATGACCTCCTTAGGTCCCTTCCAACACAAATTATTACAACAAATCTATAAAGAGCACAACCTGTATTCTTTAGATTGCACCTTTGCAATGAAAGTGCAGCAAATCTGCTCTCATCCAACTACCTATTTGCACAGCTGCTGTCCTGCCTGAAGCAGTTACTGAAAAACAGGGAAATGACAACAGCTTCTCGGGCCAGCTGTTGTTCCAAACTGCTCCGTAATTATTCCTGTCTATTTTCCCTGGATTTTCATCCTACCTCTCAGTAAACTGTGTGTGTGCATGCATACATATAGAGTACTTATATCTGCATTATCCAAATAGTTTTGTACATCTTTGAGTCAGTATCTGCAATATATGTTCAGATCAGTACACAAAGGCACATACAGAGAAGCAAAATGCTGCATTTTAGAACCACTCATTTTTGAGATTGCTAGGACTCTCTTCCAAATGGTGTCTCATCGAAAAATACCCATTGGAAGGGGATTTATAACCAATGGACAATAGAGGTAAGACAAACCTCTTCAATGGATATCATACTAATGAATAGAAAATTGGAAATGAAAAAAATTTATTCCCCTTTCTGGTAATGAAGGATAATTAAATTGAATACATAATGTTGCTGTACATTGTCTTGTATCTTGCAGCAGAGTTAGTCCAGCTTTCAAAACGACACTAAATATACTGTTTTCCATTTCTGCTTCCAAGGATGTTGAAATTAAGAGTTCTCAGTGAAGAGGGTAAGCAAAAAAGGAGGCCCGGGAAGGAATCAGGAGATGACACTTTAAGCAGTCAGTTTTCTAAGAATCATTTAGAAGAACCTTCTTTAATTAAAGCATGGGAATCTCTCAAAGATAACACAGATTTGGTTCAAAGAGAATCAAAAGGGTATCAGAGAGAGACAATTCAATTTTAGAACAATCTCCTCGATTAACACACAAAAAAAATCTATGATTAACATTTGATTTAACTTCATCATAGTCCACACTAAGGCATTAAGTAGATTATGCAAATCTAAATGGAGGAACAAAGTAGACCTGTAGAGACTGCACTGTAAGTTCTAAATAATGGCCCCTGTACTTGCACACTCATTCTGAATTTCCCAACAGCTCTAACTGGGACTTAGGACACAAGTGTCATTTTCAGTCAGTTTTTTGCTCTGACCTACACGTGTGTGATATTGCCAAAGAAAGTAACAATTGTATGCATTCATAAACCAGCCTTTATCCTTTGGTTCTTCAATTAGGAAGTTGCTGTTCTCAAAAGAGGCTTTACATAGTTAGAAACACAAGAGAGAGAGAGAGATTATGTGTTTCATGAATCCCAGAATTTCTTTTTTTAAACAACAGAATTACTAATGGTTTATATACAGTATACTGTATCATTTAAAGAACTTCTCCAAAGCTGCAAGTACCAATTCTTACAATAGATTTCCCTACCTTGTACCGGTGGTTCTTGTGAATGCTGTTCTGGAAGCAGTCAATGCAGAGCACACAAGTTGGATCAACTGCACAGTCTCTGCAACAAAAATGGGAACTGTAACTGGAAAACCCTCTAAAACAAACACATAGAGTTTTCATGAAAAAGGAAAATGCTGCTCTGAAATAAAGAAAAAAATTGAGATTAACAACAGATTCAAATTATTAAAACATTGGCTACTTCACGTCACAGAAAGAGGAAAGTCAGTCTGTTAGGTTTAAACCATGTATTCAAACCTGTTCTATCAATTTCTACCAAAAACATGCTCAACTTTTACTTTTAAAACTTGCTGCTGACTTTTTAAGATTTTCCTAAGAATAAGTGGCTATCAAAACCCATGAGGACTCTGAATTAGGCTTTATTATTGTTTCCAATTGCTGTAGTCAATTTGCCAATTAGACAGGCTACACTTCTGCTGGGTTATGTTTTGAACTTTTAAAACAGTTAGACATTAAAATCTAAGGCAAATTCCTTTTGTAAATGAGCCAGGAATATACACTTTGAAATTTAATTCCAACAGTTTCACTCATGCACTTACACACCATAAAATCTGGAATTACACTCATGGGTAATCTAATTCCATTTTTTACTATGTTCCACATACATACTATTTTATATTGCCTTTTTTCCTTACAAATGGTCGCTTTTAAATGGTGTTTCATTGTATGCAAAATGTGGATGACAGGTGCTAAACAACAGTATATCAAGTACCTTACTTTACATCACTGTTCAACATTTAATTCAAGCCTCTTTGACAATACAACTAAAACAGTATGGTAATTCTGATTACAAAATAGCTTCCCTTCAAACATTCAGATTCTAATAATCATTACAATAATTTAATACTCCAGTAACATTCATTTATTACCATAAATTTTCTGAAAGGTGAGTTAAAAGAAAGAAAAATAAAGTCCGAAGTGCCTGCTATATTTAAATGCCCAATTCATGATGTTTAGACTTTAATGGGGGTGGTCCCGTGGCGTAATGGAGAGCACTCTGGACTCTGAATCCCAAGGTTGCGAGTTCGAGTCTCAGTGGGGACTGTCCCCTGGCAGTTCAATGCCTCCCTGCCATCCCATCCCGTCACATCTCGGATGCTCAGCAGGGTCAGCCCCGGTCAGTACCGGGTGCTGGGACAGTCCCGAGGACTTCACTGTCACTGTCCAAGCTTGCTCGGCCGTGGCAGATGGACCTCAGGACTTAAATGGTGGGGCCAGTTCTGCGCACGCTGTGCCTCACCTAAAAAATCCACTGTGCAGGCTGGAAGGGCACACCCAAGTGGGGAGAGCTCTGCCCAAATCTTCGTTCGTGAAGATTGGCCATTATTATTATAGACTTTAATACTTCAGAGTATCTACCATTTTTAGCATTTTAGAAACCTAAAGCAAATGTAAACCTAGCTGTAGTTGCAGCAGTATGTACATACAGCATCTTTTATAAATACTATCACATTTTTGCAAGACAGGAACTCAAAGAAAAAGAAACCACCCCCGAGACAGAGTACTATCTTTTTGCCTGCTATCACACAAGAACTGTGCAGAGGCAGGAACAGAATTATTCCTGTCACAGCAGCACTGAAGTGCCTTGCCGATCCTTTTCCTTCATACAACTGTCACACTCACTCTACATTTTCTAGTACACACACAAGGGCTTCTTCGAAGACTATTCTCCTTTCACACACAGCACCTATTCCTAGAAAAAGCTGTGCAGTATATGACTGATGAAAACTTTACAGTGGAATTCATAAACGTAACATTTACAGAGAACTTTCATCTTTGACATTTCCTAAATTCTATGGGCTGAATTTTTTAGCCACAATAATATTTTTCATCCTTAATAATAATCTTTCAGTATTTCTCATTAAATTTTCTACATTTTTAAAATAAACTGAAGAACAGAAACTAAGACAATAGCATCATACTAATGCTCATTAATTGCCAGCACAGTTGCAATACTGACATTGACCAAAAAGATCGCTGGCTTTTTTATATTAATGTTTTAATTATATCATTGTTTACTGCAATTGTATGAATATGAATTAACAAAATTCATTCTATCAAACTGGAGAGCTGCTGTATTTAATATACTCGAGGCTGAGAAAAAAGGTGAAAAAACAACCACTGGTCACACAGCTATTGGTTAAGTAAAGGACTGATGACACTCAAAAATGCTGGATTCTGTTTCGGACTTTGGAAGAGTGATTGCTGTGTGCAAATTTTTGTGTCTGTTTTCCCCTAGTTCAGGTACAGACTCCATTCTCATACCCTATCATCCAACGTTTTTAACCCATGATTTTCAATATCTTTAGTATCCTTTTTGCTTCCTCCCCCATTTCTCTGCCAGAATCTGCTTTTCATATGCAACTTTCCTCACTCTAAAGTGGTTGGAAATGTAAAGCAAATGCCACCATCGGTTAAGCAAAGACCTACTGTGACACCAGCAATGAATAGTTAGCAGCATAGCTGACTCTGTTAAACCACTTTGCTGCATTATCTCACATGGGAACATTCATGGTAACACACCTTCACTCTTACCTGCAAGAGTATGTCGTCTCCCCTCCTTTGAACACCTTTCCACAGAGCTGGGAGGTTCCACTCTGCTGTAGTTTCTCCAGGAATAAATCAGGGTCCTCCCCAAACAAGTAACATTCCAGGGGGTATAATATTGCTGCCTGGACCATTTCTTCTTGTTTCTCCACCAAGGGGTCCATTTCAGCTGAGTAAATATTTGGCACATGTTTTGCCAAGCACTGTAAAAATGTCGTTTGGAAGTCGAATCTTTCATCACACCACTGCAACAAAAAGCACAGCCATACATAAAAATAAACAAATGAATGAAGAAAATAGGATTAAGGACTTCTACTGTGAATTCAGATGTCTTTTCTACATCAGACGTCAGTTTTGTGAGCAGTAAGATCCAAGAAACCACAGTTTCCCAAGAATTTCTCTGCTATTTTCATTTCAGTACCCAACACAGTAACCTCTGTTGCTTTGAAATCTCCTGTTAAAATACTAAAGCAAGAGCTGGCAAGTGCTGTATCACTGTAAAGCAAGCTGTGCACTAATTGATTTTCAACTACATGCTTCCTAACAGGCGAACCAATACACAACTTGCAATGTCAGTTCAGCTGCTGACAAATGGAAACAACAGCAGTCACAGCTGGGAAAAGGTTGGGATTCTTTCCTTAGCCTGCCTATGGTCACAAACCATGTACCAGCTTAAGGGTCTTTGAGAGCCCTGTCAAACTGCTCATCAGAGGTCAGTTGCTACTGAGGAGAAAGAACCCCAGTGACTAGATAAGTTTAATGTCCTTGGCAAACCAGATTAAAATGCAATTTCTTTTTTGCAAGACAATTAATGAAAGCACTTGTGTTTTGACTTGAGGGTCTTAGTCCCCAATTTTACTTGCATCTTCTCTACTTCCCTGAACCATTCTTTACAATTGTCTTATTTCTGTCTTTCAAGTCTAAATATTCCTTCTTTCACATTATTATTATTATTTAGAAATAACTTTTTGGGGGGTTTCCCCCATTGCAAATCAGATAACAAGACCCCTAAAGCCAACATCCTTTCACACAAAACCTTGGTTTATGTCCAAAAATCACAGAATACCCTAAGTTGGAAGGGACCCACGAGGATCAGACTCCAACACAGGACAGACCCAAGAGTCACATGTGACTGAGAGCACTGACCAAATGCTTCTTGAACTCTGGCAGAACTGGAGCCATGACCACTTCCCTGGGAAGCCTGTTCCAGTGCCCAACTCCCCACTGGGTGAAGAACATTTTCTTAATAACCAACCTAAATGGTCCCTAATACAGCTTGGGGCCATTCCCTCAGGTCCTGTTGCTGTTCACCACAGACAAGAGATCAGTGTGTCCCTCCAATTCTCCTCCTGAGGAAGTTGTAGACTCCAATGAGGTCTCCCTCAGTCTCCTCTTCTCCTGGATAAACAAACCAGCTGACCTCAGCCACTCCTCATATGGCTTCCCCTCAAGGCCCTTCACTATTTTTGCAGCCCTCCTTTGAACACTCTCCAACAGCTTTATACCCTGCTTAGACTGTGGTGCCCAAAACTGCACACAGGACTCAAGTACAACAAAAAAACCATGTATGTAACTTCAGAAATAGCTCTGAAGGGAATTTCCTCTGGGCCAGCAATCAGGGAATGAGCAAAGCCAGAACCAGAGTTCAGAGGGAAAAAAGGCTCAAGAAGTTCAAGAATAAAAATGCACATCATGTTAGTGAAACGCAAAAAGCCCTCAACTCTGACTTAAAACAAAACCTACATCAACTGAATCAATAAAGTGCCCAGCAAAACTGACAAAGATCACAGAATCATAGAATGGTTTGGGTTGGAAGGGACCTTAAGAATCATCTAGTTCCAACCTCCTGCTAAGGACAGGGACACTTTCCTCTAGTCCAGGCAGCTCAAAACCCTGCCCAGCCTGCCCTTAAACACTTACAGGAATGGGACATGCACAGCTTCTCTGGGCAATCTGTTCCACCAATAACTGATTAAGTAGTAGAACTATAGAACTACAATAGAGTAAATAATACAAGGCTACAGCTCCCTAATTTACTACCTACACTAGAAGAGGTCTCAAAAATCAGAAATGAATCCAAGAACACATGCAGTCAGAAGTGCTGCAATCCCAGTACTCTGAAAACCAGATGTGCAAACATCATGTAGAAATTTCACCTTTGTTTGCTGAAACACTGTATGTCTATCTCACTGCCTACACAGAAAATCTAAAGGGGAAAACCAAAAACAAAATACCATGCTGAAACAGGCTAGATTAACAATAACATCCATCACCCAAAACTAATCTGTTAAAGAATATTTGTTCCATGTTGTAGTCATTTTAAGCACTTGCTTTATGGCTTTAATAAGACACATTGCATTTCTAATAAGTTTAGTTTTGGCCTGAGGCTTCTGCTGGTATTTTGGCCACCCATCTTCCTCAGCATTACCCTGAGGTGGTCAATTACTTCATTTATCATGGTGAAAATGCATAGCAGATGCTGATAGACAAGATAAGCCATGGATAATGTGGTCAAGAAGGAAAGCAAATTTGTCCACAATCATTCTAGGATATCATCATACTTTATAAGACCAGGTTTATCAGTGTAATCAGATTTCTTGAATCACAAAGCATTCAACCTATCCATGAACATCTGAAAATGAAGATTTATTTAAATCTTAATGTATTTAAATTTCAATGCTGACAAATAAATCTGGTTTTGTTGTAGAATCTTATCTGAGCAGTCAGCACCACTGTGATCACCATATTGGTCATAAAAGCTTCGGCACACACCTGTATGTAGCATACATGCAACCTGCATACACACACATATATGCACTCCAATATACAGGCACATAGTTATTTTTGCATATTCAGATTAAAGGAACAAAAGGAAAAGGAGACAAATGACTTCTTCAAATTTTTCAACTACTTACCAACTTTTTTCTGTTAAATAAAAATTATGTTTACCTGGGGCATAAAGACACCAGTTTTTAAAAAGCAATTTAAAGTTAAATCCAAATCTATCACAAACTAGTATAACAACACTTAAAGAAAAATATCACATTTAGCTGGTGGTTCTGAGAAAGAGACAAATTGTAAAACGTAACTGAAAACTGAATCACTTGAGCACGTGTTTTTTTTTTTTAAATGTCTGATTTAAGATGAGTGGAAGGGAATTATTCCTATCATAATTAAACTCCATAATTTAATGTTCCTCCTTTAACATGTCTTCTTCTGTAACTTGCTTTTGTTTTATCTTACCTATATTGCACCATGGCATTAGCAAATTCCCCTCCCAACTTGGTTACTGTATTTTTAAATATGGGAGGGTGGGATGTGACCCTTTGGCCTGCTCTCTTTGCAAAGCGCAGGAGAATCCCAGTCTGTAGCCTTCCTATCTTATTAAGTCATGTTCCCAAGAGATGGTGTAAGTTTAGGTTCTGTACTGCTGGTCCAGAGCACATCACAGCTTCAAGTGATACAGGGCTAAGCTTTCCTGAAAATCTGCCAGAAGTGTAGAATGGGTTCTCACACAGTTTAACTCACAAGCATTTCAAGCATTCCTGTGCAAAGCTTTTAATTCTATTTACATGTTGTCCTGAGAAGGGAGGACAGGAAGTAGGGAAGGAGGGGGACTAAGGGCAGAGAGAGAACTCTCTCAAGCAGGCTGGCTGTCTTTTGGTAAACACACTAAAATACACCCTCAACCTATACATCACCCAAGAAATATCCATTATACTCACAATATAAACAAGAACACTGTTTTTCTAATTTCTAAAAGCTGTACCAGGGTAAACATCAGACCTACACCGTATTCTCTGTGCCTCCTGGGAGAACCAATTTAATCCTTTCATTAAAATCTGTTCCATATACTGTATTCAACTGTATAAAATCACACACAAAACTACCAACAATACAAAAGCTGCCACATGAAGACATCCCTAAGTTAACACTGACTGTACAATGCCAGTGGCCCCTTGTGCACATATACTGAAATGCAGGTTTGAATACCTCAACCAACAGTATGAGTAGTCCCACTTTCCCTCTCCCCACTCACTCTTACCTGAGCTCATCCCTGACAAGTGCTCAAGCGCTGGAGATATAAAAAACCATATAAATTAATACACTGATAGGGTTTTATTTATTTATTGCTTGTATTGACAGGATGAGCTGGAAATCAAGAAGAGCCCAGGAGCTGTGCAATACAGCTGCAAACCAAGGTGGGGCTTGCCCCCCAGCTTTCTGCCCAGTGCTGGCACAGTGAGCCCCGAGAGGCTTTGGAGATGCCATCCTTCGACACAGTCAAAAAACAAGTGGACATGGTCCCAGGGAATCTGTTGTAGGTGACCCTGCTCGAGTTGGGAATTTAGACAGAATGACCTCCAGAGATATCTCAACCATTGTGTGATTCAAGGAGAAATCTTATTTCTTTGTCAATCTCTGTTAATCTTCCAATATCTGTTACAAGTAAGACCTACAGAAGCCCATTTTCCAGATTTGATTCCACTCAAGAAAAAACTTTAAACAGAGTACTGAAAGAGGCAGAGGCCATGAGATAACACAATTAAGGAAGAAACACTGCCATATAATCAAAACACTACTATGAGTTGCTCTCCACAGCCCCCTGGCACTCACTCTCGCAGGGTTCCACAGACTGTAACCAAGGGAGGAAAGCTCACAGGAAGCAGGCTTGACACACTCTCCTCTAACTGACACTACTCCACTGGAAAACATTCCGAATTTAGGAGAAAAAGAACACCACATACATGTAAAGCAAGTTAGAGCTTCATCTCAGATTGGAATTCTGAAATGTCTCAGCTTGTAAATATTTGTGTTAGTAACCTTAGTAGAGTTCTTTTGATGGGTTTCTTGGTCATTTTCTCACTTTTAACGAAACTTAGCCAAAGAAACAGCCACACCAGCACATGGACCACACAGACATACACACAGCCCATAAATAAACCCCCCACAAACAAGGACCAGAATGGCCCAAGGGAGTTATCACTGCAACAGCACACAAAACCTTTCCCATGGAAGGAGCAACATTCACATCATGCCAGTGGGCATTCCCAAGTATTGGAAACAGCAGGCAAAGGGGGCATTCAGGAACCTGACACTGGTGAAGAGTGTATGTCAGAAACACATTTGCCTCCTATCTCTAACCTTCTCCAGGCCCATCTCTTTTCCTCCTTTAATCACATTTGTCACATTTGCCCTTTTTAAGGTGAGGATAATCCTCAAACTGCAGGAAGGAGGACAAAGGGAGACATGAGGAGTTGCAGAGCTGTTTCTCAAGTGTAAGTAGTTTTGTTAAAAGAGAAGGCCCAGCAACTATTTTGTCCAAGAAAACTGATTAGTGCTGTATAAGAAAAGCTGTAACCTGTAACCTTTAATGACTCTTAAGAAGAAAACTGATAGAAGCAGAACCTCACAATACCCCTTGAGAATGAACCATTAGGTGATCATCTCTCGTCTTGCATGGGAAATACGTTCTCCTCTGTGGGATCACACTACTACTATTTCTTCCCATGTGTAACACAGAGATCTTCCCAAAAGCCAATTCCAACCAAACATGTAAGTTTCTTAGACATGTAAAAGGACAGTTTGTAGGCTTTTATAAATGCTTTAAGTAAGAACCATGCCAAAAGGTCAGAGGATGGGGAATTACATTTCCCTACAAATATTGCTACAAAATATACAAAATAGCTCTCATGGTTATAGTAAATACCTCCAATACACAATTTTGTCTTTCACAAACACATTCATTTATGAATACTATAAATAGTAACAGGATATAGCTAAAGAAGTGTATAAGGAAAAAGAGAAAAAGGTTAACAATAAACTCTCTCCGTTCACTTTTCACCTGCAGACCAAGCATCAAATGAGATTTCTCACCACTACGACAGATTTTCTTCATCATTGCAGAGGTTTATTATGTACATTAACTCAGTAACCATTGCTTCCATGACAATTTTTGATTTACCTTCTGAGCACAGTTCTCTTCGAATTTTAAAGTCTTTTCAAACTAACAGCTTGCATTAGGCAATACTATAAAAAGCAACTCTACTTCAACTACACTGATTGACAAGCTGATCTTTTAGTGCAAAAGAAACTGCGTCAATTTCAAGACTGTATTTTTAGAGCTATACATTAACCTAATCAGTGAAATGAAAGACAGTATTTATAAACATTAAACAATAAATGATGAAGGAACAGACAATACTAGTAGCACAAACTAAAACCTGCACCTGGTCCAATATTCCAGTTAAAAGTAATAAAAATGCTCAGCTTTTGCATACCATAAATCTGTCAGGCACGAAATGACAATACCAGCCACCCATCACAGCAACAAGTAGGATTTTAAAAGTCAATACTTAAAATGCTGGAGACATACTGATTTCAAGCAGGTGTCATTCAACATAAACACTAAATGCAAAAGGCTGCTTATTTTAATCATAGAATCGATTGGGTTGGAAAAGACCTCCGAGATCATCAAGTCCAACCCTTGGTCCAACTCCAGTCCATTTACCAGATCATGGCACTCAGTGCCACGTCCAATCTCAGTTTAAAAATCTCCAGGGATGGTGAATCCACCATCTCTCTGGGCAGCCCATTCCAATGCCTGAGCACTCTCTCTGTGAAGAATTTTTTTCTGATCTCCAACTTCAATTTCCCCTGGCAGAGCTTGAGCCCGTGCCCCCTTGTCCTATTGCTGAGTGCCTGGGAGAAGAGACAAACCCCACCTGGCTAGAACTTCCCTTCAGGTAGTTCTAGACAGTGCTGAGGTCACCTCTGAGCCTCCTCTTCTCCAGGCTAAACAACCCCAGCTCCCTCAGCCTCTCTCCACAGGACTAATGCATAGAATGGCTGTTACTATTAAACACAGATTAGCAGGACAACAGATCTCTGAAAACTTTTATTCTGATATTGCCTAACCAATTGAAGAAACATAAAAGACACTTTAAAAGAACAAATACACACAAGTTCTTTTAAGCATACAGAACGCTTGAGATTTCTTTAGAAAGGAAATTTCAAAAGATTCTTGAACTAACACTTTCATATTAGGGTCTGCTTTTAAAATTTTAGTACAATTTTTCCTTCTTATTATTTCAGTTTTAAATTATCAGTCTTCTAATGCACTGAAAATAAGATCCAAGTAGAGTACAGAACACTTAGACATTATTTTTGGTCAAAATAACAAGGCAACAAGGCAATCTGTTTCAGCCTCAGATATATATTCCCCAAAGAAAAGGCTTCCAAAATAAGCACTAGAAATTAATTAGCACAGTTCTTCTCTGCCTTAAATCAAACCAAACTTTTTTTTAGGAGCATAAATTGTACTGTCTCTGGAAGGGCATGGTTCAGAGAGTTAAAATGGAAACTTGCTCATTTGTTTTGTCACACTCATAATTGTTTCATGCTCTCCAACAAGGTATAGCCAATGTTTTAGCAGAGATTCTAAGCTTTTAAAATTACTGGTTAGAACTCAAATGTAAAATTTGTTCTCTGACACATCAGTCACACAGCTCCTTTATATAACATAGCTAAAAAACCAAACCGCAGTACCAAACTTTGGTCTGCTCTGGATATCTGTAATTACACTGAAAGAAGCAAGTTTGGTTTCAAAAGTTATTTCTATTGCTACAACATGGCTAACACACAGGACCTTCTAACACTGTCCTAACAAAACATCAACTCCGACCTGAAGACAAAAAAGAACTGTTTGATCTTTACATTCATTCAAACTTTGGCCTCTAATCCAAAGCAGGGTGCTAATTCATGTCAAAAGATGCTTTAATGATGCAGGTGTTTCCCCGCTGGGAATGAGACTCAAAGACAGCGCAGACTATTAAAGATTTGTCCTACAGCAGAATCCACCTCGATTCCAGTAGTTGCCAGTAACTACCAGTTTAGCTGAACCAGTGACAACCAGTGCCAACCAGTGACCACCCAGAGAAGGACAAGTAACCACCAGCACCATCTGTTACCTTTTCAGCTGCTGGACAGCTAAAAGTAATGTCTTCTGCAGGGGAAACAGACCCAAACAGCAAAACCTCTTGGAAACTGCAGCTCCGACGTCACTCTTAAATCCCAGACATCAAAATCACACAGCGCAGCTGCAGTCCCTGGGGGTAACACCTGAATACAAACAGGTGCCCAGGGAGATGGCTGGAGTTAAACCATGGTCTGTGGTTCTCTTTGCCATGCTGTGGGTATCTCTATTGTACCTCCCCACCAAATGGACACTCCCACCTAACATGCTACAAAATCAGCAGGATGCAATTAAACAGGTTCAGAAGGCAAAACATAGTTAGAAATTCTAGACCTAATTTCCAAGTATTTGAGGTATGAAATCTAATCACCTCTCATGTTCCAAATTTTTGGGTCAAACCTGCATGTGGTAGATAGCAATGTATATCTAACATCAGAGAAAAAAGGAATTCAGTAGCACACAGTAAAGCAAAACAATGGGCAAAATACATATTTGGGGGGAAAAGTTATCCTTTCTATAAAAACAGCAAAATCATCATCTTTGTAGAGTTATTTGTAATATTCCATGAGATGAACATTGAACTTTTTATTCTAGTTCTGACTATTCATTTCACAGATTGGTTTTATCTTGTTTCTAGAGAAACACAGGAAATACTTTGATTCTTTCCTTGTTTGATCCTTTACATCTATGCTGTGGTCTCCTAACCTTGAAGGAACAGCATATCTATGAACTGTCTTAGCACCAAGCTGCACTTCAAAACATTTACAAAGAAGTAATTCGTTAATGGGACGGGTGGAGGGAGAGAAAACAACAGTAGGTTTTTAAATTAATTTCTGTGTACTCAAACTCATCTTACAACCACTTAATTTCTCAATTATCATTAATTTTATGATCCACTATATACACAGTCTGATTCTGCAGTAAATCAATGTGCAATAAAATTCAGGTGACTCTATCTGTATTTAGCACTCACTCAGCATCTCCCAAACACTTTCCCTTATACAGCAAAACCAATCTGTTTATTCCTAACTTCCCTACTGCTCTGGCATCCAGAAGACACTGAAACAGTCAGGTGCTATCAGGAACATCCACTTGCAGCTACATTCTCCTGGAGCACAGGCCTCTCGCAACTGTAACAGCATTATTGCAGCAACCATACCTTGGGCCCTTAAGATGGACTTGAGCAAAGCTAACAGATACCTGACAGTTCAACCCTGCACTTACAAAAGTCACAAAAATTCCCAAGAAGTATGAGTAAACATGAAAGAGACAAGGAGGAAAAAACCCACAGCACTACTTGATGCCATAACAGAGTGCTAAATACACAGGGATGCAAACAGGACCCGGGCAATGCTCCAGTTACCTGTTCCAGCTTTTGTGAACTCCATCTCCTGGATGCCAACACAAGGGTACAGCACACACTGCTCTGCTAATACACTGCACTGTTCTAAATACAGCTGGTCTGACTACATGCATTTCAGGGCTTAATTACACTAAAGGATATGCTGGTTTACCTAAAGGTGAGATTCTAAACAAATTCAGTTTAACAAAGTGATGTAAAATTACACAGACACGTCATCTGGCCAAAGCAGGGTAATTCTTAGGAGAATTTAGATTTAAAATTGGACATCACTGCAATTCCAAGTAAGATGTCTGACTGAAATGTCATTGATTTTAAGAAATAGCATGCACATGAATGTGAATATCCCCTCTGTATTACTACTTGATTACAACATATCTACAGTAGCAGGATTACTCATATACATTTTCTCAACTATATAATAGCATTGAATGACCCAAAAGATTTGAAATACTTCAGAATGCACAAGCTCCTGTATTGTGTTTTACTTCCCAAAATTGAAATTCAACATTTTCCTGTCTTTAAAGGAAATATCCTGATAATAAAGCTTTTCTGTTCTGATACACCACCACCTCACTGACATCTTACCTTTTGTTTAGGAGTATTGGATGATGGCAAAGCATGGAACTTGCAAAAAAAAATCCCTTTTCTTTGCAAGTATCACTAGGAAGGTACACAGATTTAGTATAAATGAAAATCTTTTCAATAATTCAGTAGCTAAACCCTGCTCATGTATTCCAGGTAGCTGCCACCAGAGCAGGCAGGAGTCAAACTGGAATTTGTTTAGAATACAGATGGATAACCAACCAAAGGGCTGGATCCAGCCTGCAAAGCAGGCTTTTGTTAGGCCACTGGCAATGCCTGCTAGCCAACCACTAAACAAGCCAAGCCCAGCCCATCAGTCAGCCAAGCAAACTGCAGATGCTGTTTGGAAAGAAAAGCAAGTAAACTTAAGTTTGGTAGGCAGGGTGTATTACCAGGTCAGTGCCCAAATTCAGCCCACTCCCTTTCAGGACAACTCAGGAAGCAATATAGCCAGAATGGAGAAGCAGGTGGCAGAGACAGGACTTAACTAATGCCATGAAACACCAGTTCAGGTATTTCCAACTACAGTCATGCAACCTGAAGAGCTGGAGTCAAGGGCAGAGAAGAAATCAGGGAGTTGGGCTGAGTTCAGGAGAATTTATTACCTGAGTCATCACTATCCATTCCAGCATCAGCCTGGCTCCTGCAGAATTATTCAGGTATCCTGTATCATGTGCCCAGAGCTGTGGGAAGGTTTGCAGCCAGATGTGGTGCTACACTGCAACCAACGGCACCCAAAGCCAGAGACAAGCAAGGAGAGCAAGAGTCAGTCTGACCAGCCCAGATTTGGCAAATCCAGTAGGGCCAAAGCTCACTCTATTCAGCCAGTCGTTTCTGCTTCACACTCCCTCAACTTCCGAATTCTAGCACCACGGCAAAAGGACCCTCAGACCAGCTGTGCACAGTGAAAGCACAAGTCAGTAAGGATATGTTAGTTCCACCTAACTAGTACCATCTTTAGAACAGCAGTAAATTGGGTGTCCTGCTTCCAGGTTACCACTGTCTCTGGCATCACTTCAGCCAGGCTTGCAATCTAACATCACGAACACAACCTAAGTACACATCCCAGGCTCCTCCTCTCCCTTAACACAATATACCCTCACCTCATACTCCCTGCCAAAATTTCTGCAGTTTGCTTGGGCACGTGGCAGACAACACGGGCTGGGTGGCCAACCACCTCTCTTGGAATAACATAATTCTGGCCCACAGACTCTCAGTTGGCTGAAATCACATAAAACTTAAGACAACTTAGTGGAGCAGCATCACCTTTGAGCACCTGAGGATCTCTTCAACATCTCTCTTTGGAGTTTTTCACAGTACTACGATAACCAGTGTTAGGCATTGCTTGGTCTAACTCAGTGCCTTCCATTCCCAGATAGGGAAAGGTTGTTGTTTTGCTGCTGATTGCAACTACTGTCCTCAGCACCACTCCTGACTCCATACATGGCTCTCAAGCTTAAGGAATCACCTGACTTGGGTTGCAATTTTTGACAGCATAATGCAATCAAATTACATTTTTCCTAGTTTAAATTGTTTCTAATATAGAAGAAAACCTCACAGATATGCCTGTTATGGCCACAGAAATATACTTCACTTAAGGATGCCCTCTGTGCTGACAGGACTATTTCTAATGATTTTTACAGATACTCTTACAATTCTGAGGAAAAGTAAAACAAATAATGGCTGCCACATGCAAGACAAGTTCCATCAGTAAACACCTTCCTACTTTTATTAATGCTGTGTAGTATTGTGCAAATAGTAGCTATTCCACAGGCTTGCCAGTGCCCAGCTTTTAAACATCTGCAGTCAAGAATTTCAGAACTATACTATGTGTGCAGATTGTTACAGAAAAACGGAACATAAAATGCAAGGTTTCTGATACATACCTGTCTGACTTCCTCTCTTAAACTGACAGCCCTTAGTTTTAAACTCCTCTAGCAAAAGTGTTTTGTACATACAGTTACTAAAGGTTGTGAAGGAAAGCACAGAAGGCATTTACGTGCAGGGTCAACAACAAATTCTGTTCAATAATGGAATATTAAATCCACAGGTGATCAAAGTAATTCACAGAAATAATAAAAAAAAGAATCTGTTCAGCTAATAGCAAGTATGTTCATCTACACCCTTTCTAAACAACACTATTTGCTGCTCTATTCACTTTCTGCAGAACAGCAAATCTGTTACTCAGCCTTTTTTGTTCCATAATAAAGTCACCTTTAATTAAGAAAGGTAAAGGCAGGCGCAGGAAGAAAGATGCACATACACACCACAACGTTTAAAGGACGCTAGGCAGTCTCCGAGGGGTTCTAAAGTTTGATCTCACTTAACTACACAGAGGTCAGCTAAGACACGCGGGTGGGAGCTGCTGCTTCCCTCTGTGCCGCCTGACAGCGGCTGGCGGGGCCCGGGCACGGCTGGCGCTCCTCTCCCCGGGCAGAGCCAGCGGCACCAGCGCAGGCCCCGGCACCGGGAGCGCCCTCGGCCGGCGGCGGGACCGGGGGGCGCGGNCCCCGCCCCGCCCCGCCCCGCGCAGCCGCCGCCGGGCCCCGCCGGTGGCAGGGCCGGTGGGACCGCCGGGACCGGCCGCACAAACGTCCCGCGAGCCGCCGGCCAAGCTCGCGGGGGTCCGGCACGCAGTTACAGGGATGGAGCTCCTCTGCGGGCACCTGGAACTGCACCGTGCGGGTATTCACTTCGCGCCTTGCCATTACAGAATCACAGAAGAGGTTGGGTTGGAAAAGACCTCTGAGAACCAACTCTGACCAAACATCACCAGCTCAATCAGACCATGGCCGTAAGTGCCACGTCCAGTCTTTCCTTAAACACCTCCAGGGATGGTGACTCCACCACCTCTCTGGGCAGCCCATTCTGATGTCTAATCAGTCTATGAAGAAATTCCTCCTATGTCCCACATAAACCTCCTCTGGTGCAGCTTAGCACCATGTCCTCTCATCCTATTGCTAGTTGCCTGGGAGAAGAGGCCTACCCCCACCTACCTAGCAAGATAATAACAGGAGTAATTTCATACCACCAGTGCAGTCACACCACTGCTGCAGAATTGGCTCCTGTATGTCTCCCATACAGGCTATGCAAAGGCAAAATCTCAGGAACGTGGTTTAGAAGTGCATGATGCAACAGTAGCTTTAAGCAAAGGCCTGTGCCCAAGAATAAAATTTTTCCTCCATACCTCCTTCCTCCAGCATATCCTAACTCTCCTCTCATCCTATTGTTTGCTAGTTTCACAGAAGACTAGGGCATTTAGGAACTCAATATGTGACACACCTGAAGTAAGCACTGCTGGAAGTTTTCCAGATTGTTGCAGCCTAGTTGCACAATTCCTTGTGTTTGCACCTTCCCGAGTCTGGGCAAATAGGCAAATAGCCATAGCGTTGGACCTTGGGGGCATGCATAGTAACCACCTATCACATGGCTGGTAACCATCAGGAAGACTGCCTCCTTCCATTGTAGTCTTACTGTTTCAAGCCTCCAAGCAGCTTTTCCATGTTCTTCAGTTATCAATACAGGTGGCATAAAATTACAGGTGACCTTTTCAAGTACATTCAATAATTTTTCACACTGCATCTGGCCACAGGTGCTCTCACAGTTCTCCTGTATCCTCAGAACATCTGAATGTAGCTCTTCTGTAATAGCTACCACGCATCTTCATTTTAAGAAGTCTTGCAGACTTGTTTACATTATTGAAATCTGTCACATAGAATCCTCATCTAGATATTGTTACTGAGATAGGTTTAGGCATGGTGTGTAAAAACATAAAGTGAATTTTGCTGTTGAACCACTTAACTATTAATTCAAAGCTTCATCACATCCTGTCTGTCTGTGTTGCTGATCTATACCCAATCCTTTTCCTCAGTATGGCCAACTGCTAACCAGGAGTGTTGTTTGCACAACAGCCAAGGGTTGACTGATGACTGGAGGCCTCCACGTGTTTTACCATCAACACTAGCCATTGTATAATCCAACTTCCAACACAACTGAGCAAGAGAAGCAAGGTAGAATTCCAAGACAGCAACAAACCCAGTCAAGTGGTTAGAAGGCCTGCCTGCAGCCCTCTGTGCTGTGAGACAAGCAGCTTGCATGGCTG
The DNA here is from genome assembly GCA_013396695.1 of Sakesphorus luctuosus. Taxonomy (NCBI): domain Eukaryota; kingdom Metazoa; phylum Chordata; class Aves; order Passeriformes; family Thamnophilidae; genus Sakesphorus; species Sakesphorus luctuosus. Next base: position 1,275 of record VWZD01000532.1, on the reverse strand, counting down.
TGTCTTTTAGCTGAACTCTCAGTGTGGTTTAACTATATTGTGGCAACTTTTAGAATTTATGATGATGTAAATCAACTGCTTTAGTTGAACAAGACTTATTGTTAGATTTATTCACCAAAATAATACAAACAAACAAAGACTTGGAACCCTCATGCTGGGAGACGGCAAAGAAAGTGGCAGCAAACCTCTGAAAAAGCAAGTTGGATCTCCGTGGGTAATCTACTAATAGAGGAAAGAAGAAGAAGAAGAAGAAGAAGACAGGAATTCCAATCCATTTTAATAGAGACAAAATGCTGAATTTTGGCAGCCCTCTGAGAGATAAAATAAAGTGGTAGAGCTCCAGGAAGAAAGTGAGCAAACCCCAGTTGTACAAGATTACTCCTGAAGATTACCAGGATTTCTGATTGCTCACTGTTGCTTTAGAATCAGTTGTCCAGCGTGTTCTTTGGGGGCAAGAGCTAGCAGACAAGCAAGACGGAAGGCAGCTGAAAAAAATCAAAGCAAAGATACATGCAATCCTGCAAAAGAGAGGCTAAATTATCAAGAACAAAAGAGTGAAATATATTAATAAAGTTTAACTGACCTGAAAAGTTAAAATGCAAAAATGCTAAAAATTAAATATTTTATCTTATGGCAAATCATGAGAAAATATAATGAAAATTCAGCAATATTGAATTAGCAGTTTCTAATATCTGAAAAGTTGTTTGAGAATACTGCATTAAATATCAAAGAAAACAGTTACGTGTAGTGACAGAAGCTTTTACAGCTAAACTTGTGCTTAAGATGGTTAAGAAAATACCTCAACAGTAAATGTGAGCACCACTTAGGGAACAGGGAACTGATAGCAAAGAATAACAGCAATCATGAAACTGTGCAGTTGCTATAGCAAGGTGTAAAATGGTGTACATGAAAATGTTCAAAATACCATAAAAAGGCTTTTTCAGTATTTCGGGAGCAAAAAAGGTCAATCGCCTAGATATCCGAGCAGGTAAAATTATAAATACCGTGAGGAAAAAAACAGAAAGTGTATATGCTGTACTCGGAAAAAAGCAGGATGAGACACTGATATTCTCGTACGCCTGGGTGGTGTGTTTTAACCTGGGCATTCGCAGGCACGGCTGGGGGAAGCGGAGCGCTCAGGCCGCAGGGAGCGCGGGGAACAGGGACCATCCCACGGCCTCGCCTGCACAGAGCGCCCAGCGAAGGGAGCGCCACCCCCAGGCCCGCGGGCCCGGGAGCGCCGAGCCCGCCCGAGGCGGCCCCGCGGCGGGGCGG
>VWZD01000531.1:65814-80787 GCA_013396695.1 Sakesphorus luctuosus | reverse complement strand
CTTTGCCCCTATTCCTTTTTCAGGATTTGTATTTTGATACTTGATTTTTTTTTCATCTTCCGGGACTTTTCTCAGGGTCATATTTGACCATGTCCCGTTCTGCGTTCTCAGATGTGTCCTCAGCCTTGGGATTGAACAGGTCTGTCCAAATGTTTGCTGGGTCAAGGCTTCAAGGATATTTAAACATTCATTCTAGGCTGCATGAGGATCTTCTGGGAAAGGGAATAAGGGAATTTCTTNCCAAGGGTTGGACTTGATGATCTGGGAGGTCTTTTCCAACCCGATCCATTCCATGGTTCTGTGACAAGGCTTGGAGCAACCTGGACAAGTGACAAGTGTCCCTGCCCATGGCAGGGGGTGGCACTGGATGAGCTTCGAGGTCACTTCAAACCCAAACCATTCATTGTGTGACAAGTCCACAGAACTTTGTATGGCCAACAAAGTTTTGGTGGTGGTGGTTTTTTCAAACCAGTAATACCTCAGTTAACTCTGTCAGCTCTGCCCTCTGGTTGCAGTGAGGGCTGAGTGAGAATTGGGATGTGACTTAGAGAAAACTGAGTATTCATTGCAGGAATTTATTCCTGCTGTGCACCAGCTGGTTTGCTTTGCCTCCTGCTCCTGTGAATAATTCAGCTGCTTTAATTTGGTGTGGGGTTTTTTTAGTGTATCATTCTGTAGTCAGCCAGGATCTCTCAATCACTTTATCTGATTGTGATCATGTCCAATATGTCAGCAAGGTCTGACTTCTTAGTAAAATTATATTGTATTATGTCATTTTGTAGCTTTAGCATAAATACTGATAAAGACTTTTTTGTAAAACATGCTTACATTTTATTTTAAAAAGCCCCTTTATGGACAACTTTATTTTGCTTTGTCCACGTTCATTCTTTGCATATTGGGAACAACCTTTAAATGTTGACAACAATTAGCAAGGGCTTTCTGAAGCCTTGTGGGCTGTAAGTGCATCTTTCTGAAAAGATAAATGTGTTTACAGGAGTGTGGATTTGTTTTCAGTCTCTGTTTACTGCAGGTCTCACAGTTATATTTGAGGGAACAGCATCCCTGAGGTTTTTTTAACCAAGATTAGATGGTTTTGTTGTCCTTATTACAGCTCAGATGAACCAATTTCTTGGTATCCCTAAAATATTTACCAAGATTAAGAGGTGGAATTAGCAATGATTGTTGCTGAATTAATTCTTCCAACAATTCTAACACCAGGACTGTGCTCACCAGTGACCAAACTGGGTACTTCTTAAAGGTTTCATGTGGCAGAATTAAGGATTTCATGTGGCAGAATTCGAGGTTTCTTGTGACAGAATTCAAAGGTTTCTTGTGGCAGAATTCAAAGGTTTCTTGTGGCAGAATTCAAGGTTTTTTTCTGGCAGAATTCAAGGTTTTTTTCTGGCAGAATTCAAGGTTTTTTTGTGGCAGAATTCAAGGTTTTTTTCTGGCAGAATTCAAGGTTTTTTTCTGGCAGAATTCAAGGTTTTTTTCTGGCAGAATTCAAGGTTTTTTTCTGGCAGAATTCAAGTTTTTTTTCTGGCAGAATTCAAGGGTTTTTTCTGGCACAATCCAAGGTTTCCCATGGCACAATTCAGGGTTTCCCGTGGCACAATTCAAGGTTTCCCGAGGCAGAATTAATGCACCTTGTCTTCATCCACATTTAGTGCCCAGTCAGCTCATTCGGAAATGTCTCTTCTCTTCACCTCTGCAAATTTTCTTATCATTATCTTCTAATTTCCTTATCTTTTATCAGGTGCCAGGCTCTCAGAGAGAGTGGATTTGGCATTAAGATTCAGTGCTAACATTGGAATAGAACCATGCTGGGTGTTCAGGGAAACTGCAGGAGAGATTCTTGTGTGCCCTGATGGAGAAGATCATTTTAAGAAAGGCCAACATTTCATCTCTGCCTGGATTCATTTTCTGCCTGGATTAGTTTTTTCTCTAATTAATTTTCTGTCTAGATTAATTTTCTGCCCAGATTAATTTTCGTGGAGCCTCTGATGTATTTTCCAATATATTTTGTATAATATTTCATACATTTCCAGCCAAGTTGGATCCTTAAAGAATATGCTGAGCTTTCTTTAGACTTCCAGATTACTTCTGGTTTAAGATAACTTCTTAATTACTTAATTTCTTCTGCTTCCTCTCTGTTGGATTGGGTTTTTTTTTCCTCCATGACTGAAAATGTTGCATCTCTTCTGCTAACACCCTTTTGCTTTCCTCTTAAAAGTGTGATTTGTCATTTTGACAAGACAGATCTACTTGGGGGTTTGTTGTGTTTTGTTTCCTTTTGATCCCATTCTCATGCTGATACAATTATATGTGTATTCCTTCTGCAAAATTTTTTTTTCTCAAGAAAAATGGTAATTTCTGTCTTGTGTCCAAATTTTATGTGAATATTTATGGGTAAAAACTGGCTGATTGTGTAAAATCTGAGTTGTTTTACTGAATCCATATATATGTAATTAATACCTTTTTTGTTTGTTTTTTTTTCCCTACATGATTTACTTTGTTAAACTCACCAATGGGAGAACGTACTTGAAGCAAAGATCTAAATGCAGAATTTCCAAACAACATGGATTTATTTCTTCTTTTTTTTAGGAGACATCACTCAGAAAGGATATGAGAAGAAGAGGGCAAAGCTCTTGGCTCGGTACATCCCACTGATCCAAGGTGAGAAACTGTGTGGGAGTCACATTTGGGGCTAAAACTGGAAAATGTGTCATGGAAAAGCTCTCACTAAATACACTGGATTAATTATTACTAATATTTGATGTGGCCTCCAACCCCATGGCTGGGACACAGAAGTGCACAGCAAGGGAAAAGCCTAAAATTCATTTATTTTTTCCTAAATTTTATATGTAACATTAAAGGGTAACATTTTTCTGAGCAAACTTTAGTTTGAGGCTGCACCTGGGACTTGAAGTCAGCTTTAGAAATTAATAAAGTTACTGCTAAAAGCAAATTGGCTGGAAATGCTCAGTAGTTACCCCGTCATGCTTTAATGTGCTTTTTTTTGCATTTCCTCACCCCGTTTCCCCACCTCTCCCCCCACCCCCTCTGTTCCTTCAAAATCCTGACTTTTTATTAGGAACTATCACTCCTGAAGCTGGTTATTGTCAGACTTTGTCTTCTAGGGCCAAAACATAAACACCCAACTTTTTTTTTTTGATTTCTTTTTATACTGGGACACTGAACTGAAGCAAAAATGAGACTGTAAGTATATGAATGTCCTGTTGAACAGTCAGAACATAATCTGCTGTTTCACATGGGGGTTCTTAGCAAAGGGGGTTGTTTTTTATTTGGTTTGAGATTTTAAGAACAGGTGTAGCTTTTCCAATAGCAAATTTATGATCTCTGTAGACCCTGAACAACCAAACCCAACTCTATAAAATGGCTCATTCCTTGTTTAGGCTTTTTGGGTGACTTTGGCAGACTGAGCTGGAGCCTCACCTACCACAACTGCTACTCCTTGCACCAGTCTGGTGCAAAGAACTGTCTCATTTTCTGGTCAGAAAACTGTCAGAAGTGTCTCAGTTTTCTGTCTGTTCTCCAGCTCATTTAAAGATTCTGAGACCAGGTGAAGAAAGGATTTTGACTGAGGATTTACAACTCCAACAAGCAATGCCAATGCCCTCAGTTGAGGAAAGAGATTGAGGGGCTGGAGTGGGTCCAGAGAAGAGCAACGAGGCTGGAGAAGGAACTGGATGTGGCACTGAGTGTCCTCTTAAACACTTCCAGGGACAGAAAATCCACCATNCTTCTTTGCAGAGAGAGTGCTGAGGCATTGGAATGGGCTGCCCAGAGAGGGGGTGGATTCCCCATCCCTGCAGGTTTTTCAGGTGAGCTTGGCCGTGGCACTGAGTGCCATGATGTGGTAAAGGGACTGGAGTTGGCCCAAGGGTTGGACTTGACGATCTTGGACTTCTTTTCCAACCCAATCCATTCTATGATTCAGGAGAAGTGACTCCTCACAGTCTGGTTTAACACCTTGACACCCTGGGCAGTGTTTGGAAGAAGGTGTGTCCTAAGGAGATGGCATTCCAAGCTCTCCTGGTTTGTCTGTGATCTCATATTAGGCTGAACCAAGAATCCTGAGTCCCTTTAGCTTTAAAAGTTTTCCTTTGTTCAGCCAAGTTTGTCCTAATCACCTTAAGGAATGATTTAATGAGGCAGCAAAATCCTACTTGCTTGATACCATATTTTCTAAAAAATAGCAGATTACCTGATTTTTTTACCACTTCTGCATAGTTGGTTAAAACTTGGTTGTAATAATGCCAAGGTCCTGGGCTCAGTCCCCTGTGTGGGCCATTGACTTAAGAGTTGGACTTGATGGTCCTTGTGGGTCCCTTCCCACTCAGGATAGTCTGGGATTCTGTAATAGTTTAGCATTAAGCTGACAGGAATCTGGTTATAATATGCTAAAAAAAATGAATGGATTGTCTGCCTTTCAGCACAAAGTATGAGACTTTGGCAAAAAGACCAAGTTTGCTTAAAACATGAAGCTAACTGCTTATTTCAATAATTTCCTGACATATGTTCCATTAACCCAGTTCTAGTTGGGAGTTTGGTTAATTGGCAGAGCCTCAGTGGAGCTCAGATGAGTGTGGGAGTCCCAAAGGCTTTGAAATTTTTTATCATTAACAATTTGATGGCAGCATTCCTGATAGGAGTCATAAAATTCATTGTGCATTAAGTTTTTGCAGACTGATGAATTTGAGATTTGAGTTCTTAGTCTGTGATTTGAGTGTCTTCAGGAACACTAATTCATGTTTTTCTACAGATTTATATCCTCAAAGCACACTCATGGAGTTCTGAAGTTCAGCTTTTTGTGTTAAACCTCACCTGCTGCCACCTGTAAACCACTCGCATGTCAATTCCTGCTCTTTCAGTGTCAGAAAATGGATTGAGGAGCTGCAGAGTTGGGTCTGTGGGAGCCAAATTATTACCCAGACAGTGTTAAATAACCCCACACAGGGCCTGGGGAACAGAAAAAGACACAAATGGCTGCAAAAAAGCAGATTTTTCCAGTTAAGGGGAAAATGAAGCAGAACACATCCTAATTCATGAGTTGCAGTTTTAGATTCTACCACTCCAAAGCTGCAGCGATGAAGACTTAGAGCAAATGTTAAGATTGCACTTAGAAACAATAAAACTCTGTAGTTATGTGGAAATACTGACCAAAAGTGAGTTATCTTGCCCTGGTTCAACCCAATGAAATGTGCAGAATTAAAACCAAGTGCTGAGTAATAACAGACCTCAAACAGTAATTAGTGGTTTTAATGAAGGAAAACTTAATAGTATGTGTATATACTACATATACATACACACATAGGATATATAAGTATATAGGGTATGTACTGTATATGAATATATTATATAGGATATGTACTTTATATGAATATATTATATATACTACATACAATATACTAAATATCCTTTGTTGTCATCACTCTGTTGAATTTCAGGAACCTTTTGATGGTTCCTGGCAATGACAGGAAGTGCTTTAGAATAACCTCAGGGTCCTGGCCATGCCCCCTTTTGGCTACTGCAGAAATTAGTTCTGTCTTGGACAGAACCAGGACATTGGAGCATTAAAATATTCGTTTTGGAGAGTGAAATGTCATGGTGGATGTGAAGAAAACTGTACTCCAATAGGAACTGCTGGTAACTGATACTTCTTGGTGCTTGCTGCCATTTACCTGAACTGTGCTCATACTCCAGACACCTGAAACCATTTCAAATACATCTTAACGAAAAGGGAAGATGAAATAGGAACTTCAGATATTCAGACAGCAGCCAGTGCTTCATATGAAGGCAGTCTGCAGTTCCTTTTGTTAAACAGGGATCACCCAGGGACCATCCTCTGCTACTGTGGTCATTTCCTGCTCACCTACCAACTGTTTCTTTAGAAAAACCACGAGTGTTTTCTGGGGTTCTTATAACTTGGCCAGTAAAGCTCTTGCATCTGTCTGTCTGTCTGTCTATCTATCCATCTGTCTGTCCGTCCATCTGTCCGTCTATCTATCCATCTCTCTCCATCCATCTCTCTCCATCTATCTATCTATATCTATTTATATCTATAGATCTATGTCTAGATCTATAGATCTGTCTAAATCTATCTAAACTTATATCCATATCTCTATTTCTATCTGTATTTGTCTATATCTGTCTGTTATCATCTGTCTGTCTGTTTGTCCATCTATCTATCCCTCTCTCTCTAAGATATAAAAATAGATTTTATATATCTTTATCTATAAAAGTAATAGCTGCACAGTTCTATGCATATAATATTCATAATATTTGCAATTTTTTAACCCCAGCACAGCTCCCAGTGCTGCTTATCTGTTAGCAGAACCAGCCGACTTTTCCAGCTCATTTTGAGTTTTCCCCTTTGCTTAAACCTTTGCTTAAGCCTGGCCAATTCCTTGGCTGCTCCTGAGCAGGGGAAGCAACCCCAAAATCCCAGTTATTTTCCATTGGGCATGTTCTGCTGAGGAGGAGGCAGATGAAACTTCCTCTAGTCTGAGTTAAGGCTGGCATGTCCTGTCCTTTTTTCCTGTATTTTCACTGTCTTATGTCTCTGAAGTGTTTCTGCTGCTACCAGGGATATTTATCCTTTCTATTCCAAATAAAAGACTGGATTTTCAGGGTCACTTCCAGCCTGGGTTGCTGATTCTGTATAACTGTGATTTTTATTTTATCTTTCTGTGGGTGCTTCAGCCTCACATTTATTTAGAAAGGGATGAGTTTTACATACCCTATAACAGCACTTAGTGTGCAAATCTCCTTTTTTAAGAGATGTCCAACTTGCTCTTGTGTCTTGGAGTCTACAATAACTTTTATAATTTCTTGTATTTATAATTTACAGGCAAAAAGTGTAAGTACCTTTCTTGCTGCTACTCCTTATATGATACAATAGCTGTGATCAAAGTATGGCCAAATTTTAATTAGCTAATTTGGTTGGATCTTGGCGTAATTGGTTTAAATGAGGTGTGTGAAAATGGAATATTGGAAAAGCTGTTTGTGGCTTCACTGCTGCAGCTTCTTAAAATCTCCAGGGGTTGCTCTTCATGTGCCTGTTCAGCTCAGTGTGTTTTTTATTATTGTGCCTTTATGACCCAATCTCAGCACATTCTTTTGAGACCTTGAATGTGGAGGTTGGGCTCATAGATTGACTTTTTTGCTCAGTTTTTTAGTGATAAATTACTTTTTCATGGGAAGTCCGACTATATCTGTGTAGATACAACAAATATTTCTGAGCTTGCTGCCAAGCAAAGAATCAAAACATTGGTGAATTCACTCTGAATTTAAAAAAAAATCATCAGTCAGTATTTGGATTCACTGAATTGAATCCAAATCCTGGCTTGTATTTGGACTCACTGAATTTATACCAAATATCTTCTGTGCTTTTGTAATTTTTGCTGTTGTTTTGTGGTTCTTTGAATGGCAAGTAATAATGCCCTTAAAATTGTTTCATGTGCTCCAAGTGGAAACTTGTGAGCTGGAGTTTTACTTCCTTTGCAAGAGGGAAATGATGTAAAAACATGGACTATTGTCAAATATAATGCCTATTATATGATGCCTGTTGTTACTTTAGCTGCTCATCCTCCCCAGCAGTGCCAGCAGAATTTCTCCTTGTCCTGGTAACTCTTCACTGCTCTCTGAGTAAAATTTTTTTTTTGACTTGTTGAAATGAAAATGACTAGAAATGTTGGTATTAGTCTTGATTCTCCAGTGTTTGGAATGGAAAAAAAATTTCAGATGGAAAAAATTTTGGATGGAAAAATACAGTCCTAATTGAAATACTGACTTGAATTTCAAGATTTTTAAGATGACTTTATTCTTGCCAGCTCTGAGCAAGTTAAAAATGGACAACATGCACATGGATCAAGTGCCTTTGGTTTCCACCTCTTAAATGCTATTTTTGTGGAGGCTTCATTATGAATGGAGGGAGTTTATTCTAATTATGCAGCTGCTTTTGCTGGAGGCCAAGGGAGTGATTTGCATAGAGCAGAATAAATGAATAAATGAACAAACTCCCCAAGCCTGTGGAACAGGATTGTTTTGGCACTAATTGTGTAGCCTCAGAGTTAGATGCACTGCATTACTATTTTTACCAAGAAGGGATGTTTTTCAGGTTCATCCTCGGTGTTTTTGCACCATGACACGAAACCACCTCCTTTGAGAAAGTGAAAAGGGAGGTTTAAACTGAGGAAACTGAGTTGTGGGACTCTGTATTAATACGAGATTGGAAATGGTAGGAGTAAGGAACTGAGTAGGACATGAATCTCTTCTTCTCCTTGGATTTAACAACCCCCCTGGAGGAAAAAAAATGGAGGAAAAAAATTGTTTTGTTATCTTCTTCACCCAAGGTCTCTTTTGATGAGATCACACACAAAAAAGAGATGTAGACATGCTGTTGTCCAAAAAATTTGAGGGAGATTCCCAGCTCAGCTGCCTGTTCTGGTCTCTTTTGCACCACCATAGTTATTGTGTTAATCTCTTTTTTTTTTTTGGCTAAGGCTTTGAGGAGAAGTTGGGCTTGGAGGAGGAGAAGTTGGGCTTGGAGGAGGAGACGCTGGGCCTTGGGGAGGAGACGTTGGGCCTTGAGGAGATGATTTGCCTCAGTCTTTTTAATAAAATATGAAGTTGTGTATTAAATCCCGATCAACAAATCTCTCTGGACTGTTGGTTTGTGGTTATGGAACATCTGAGTGAAATGTGAATTGTGCAGATTATTCACCACTCTGACTGTCACATCTGTTGAATCCGTTCACTTGGCACTACATTTGCTTTTCTTTCAGGCCCAGAATTCTCCTTAGGTGTTTCAGGGATGTTCCATTTGTATTTGGGGGAAACTTATGATGTTTCCTTGGTGTCCATTGGGAACACTTTGGGTTCTTTTCTGACCTGTTTCAGTTTCTCCAGCTGGGAAATGCATTTGATGTTACAAATACTTAAAAAGCTTTACTTGGAAAGTAGGAGAACTCTTAGGTGAGAATGAATTTGTTCTTTTTCCGTCACTAATTGTAGAAGACAGGAGCAAATCTCTGGAGTTGGACTAATTCCTGAAAACTGAGATCTGTGTGATTTATTCAATGTTCCTTCCCTTTTCATAGAATCATACAATGGATCGGGTTGGAAAAGACCTCTGAGATCATCAAGTCCAACCCTTGGGCCAACTCCAGTCCCTTTACCAGATCATGGCACTCAGTGCCACGGCCAATCTCACTTGAAAAACCTGCAGGGATGAGGAATCCACCCCCTCTCTGGGCAGCCCATTCCAATGCCTGAGCACTCTCTCTGCAAAGAAGTTTTTTCTCATCTCCAACTTCAATTTCCCCTGGCAGAGCTTGAGCCCCCCGTGCCCCCTTGTCCTATTGCTGAGTGCCTGGGAGAAGAGACCAACCCAGAAGTGCAGGTCCTGCCCTTTGGCCACCCCNGAAGGGAGTGGAGCACAAGTGGTGTGGGGAGAGGCTGAGGGAGCTGGGGGTGTTTGTGCTGGAGAAGAGGAGGCTGAGAGGTGACCTCAGCACTGTCTGGAAGTGCCACATCAGGGAAGTTGTGGCCAGGTGGGGGTTGGTCTCTTCTCCCAGGCACTCAGCAATAGGACAAGGGGGCACGGGGGGCTCAAGCTGTGCCAGGGGAAATTGAAGTTGGAGATGAGAAAAAACTTGTTTGCAGAGAGAGTGCTCAGGGATTGGAATGGGCTGCCCAGAGAGGAGGTGGATTCCCCGTCCCTGGAGGTTTTTCAAGTGAGCTTGGCCGTGGCCCTGAGTGCCATGATGTGGTAAAGGGAGTGGAGTTGGCCCAAGGGTTGGACTTGATGATCTCAGAGGTCTTTTCCAACCCAATCCATTCTGTGATTCCATCGGTACAGAATGCACTTGGCCAGCCTGGATCACAGCAGCAGCTTTTGGACATCTGGAGCTGACAGGAATTGTGCCTTTAATACCCGCAAAGATTCTGTGGGGGAACTGCAGCATCTTTGTAAAGTGTGACTTTTCTGAGTATTGCTCTGTGAAATGGGTGCAGATTGAATTGGATTAAAATGCAGTTGGAAGATGAGCTTTTTTTAAAGGAATAATCTCAGGGCTCCACTCGAGCCATGAGAGGAGGTGTGAGCAGGTGCTGAGGGTGGCCAAAGAGGTTTTATTTGCAAAGCTGAATTTGTTCTGACATCAAACTGTTATTCCAGGTGTGGATCCATCCCTGCAAGCAGAGAACAGAGTCCCAGGCTCTTCCCAGGCCGCTACTGCTGGATCCAAACAGCCCAAATCCCGATCCACCAACTCCAGGGACGAGCGATTCCGATCCGGTAAGTAGAGATGTGGCTGAGCCATCACCTGTCCAAGAGGAAAAATGCCTGGAAAGCAGCACCTGCTCCTCCCCAAAAAGCTGGAAGTGCTTTGGGAGAATGGGAAAGCTCAGGAGAATGTCTTTTGTTTGGGTACATGAGTGGGTTTGTTTGAATCCGTGTCATGACACCTGAACCCACAGAGAGTTCTCATTTCAGCCTTTTGGGCTTTTCAGGGGCTTCAACCACCATCAAATTAAATAAATCACTTGGCTGCATCCAATTTTATGGGTTTTTCTGGTAGTTTATTTCTTGATCCTCTTCCTCATGGGTTGCAGTAGTTGTGGAGAGAAGGGAAGAGCAGCAGAGAAGGAAAAAGAGGAAAAGGTGCAACTGTATTTAACAATATTTCAACTAAACTTGTGCAAGAATATTCAAGTTTCAGGAGGGATTATATTCAGAGCTGCTTTTTGACACAGTTACACACAATCTTAAAACCTACACACACCATGCAAACCATCCAACATCACACAGTTATAGCTAATTATTAAGTAACAGATATTTCCTAAAAATCCGTAGATCTAAACAGTCTTAATGCAACTTATTTTAACTTTATGAAAGAGCTCTAATAATGTTTCTCTGTGGAGTTTCTGCTTTTCTTGTTCTGCACCAGCTCAGGGGTTTTGGCCATATTCCATTCTCATCTTGGCAGCACCTGCACATTTGTCTTTGGTTTGCCATCCTGAAAATGCAGAACTCCCAACAAATCCAGACTGGATTGGATGCTCCAAGGGAAAGAGGTTGTAGAGATACCCATTGATGTGTCCTTAGTGTAAATTTTACCATTAAGAGCTTTTTCATGAGAAAACAAGCCTGGATTCTCAGTCTGTCAAATGAAAATAATTTTGAAGACTCCAGAGTGTGGGTTTGGAGGATTTTTTTTTCCTTGCTTGGTTGTTTTGTTAAAGGAAGGTTATTATATTTATTGTAGCTCACTTTCCCATGTTTCCTGGTTTAAAGCAAGTGCACAAAAAAGGGAAATGTCACAATGGATATTCTACTTCTTTTTAAATGGACAGCACAGTGTGAAAATACCAATATCCTCTTTGCATCCTGTCCCCATTGTTACTTTTCAGGTGGTTCAAGTCCAGTTTCCCTGTGAAATTCCTGGCACAATGCTGAGCAAAAGCAGGTGTTGGGAAGCTTTTCTCTCCTCAATACCTTTGCACTTGTAGCTGGATAATTTTCTGTTTGTTTTTCAGGGTAATTAAATGCCTTGAACTCCCATTTCATTAAATATTCCCGCCCAGAACAACTTCTTCATTTGAAAATTTAAAAAGTGCTTTGTTCCATATCATTTGATTCCTTTTTCCCGTTAGTGATACATGACAAGGCTTAATATTCTCAGGTGATACCAGAACCAAGCAGTGCTGGTTTTGCTTGACTTGATTTAGGTTAAATTTATTTCAAAGATATGGCTTTCAGCAGCCAGTAATTTCCCCCTTTTTCCTCTCTAATTTTTAGACAATAATTCTTCAGATTTATTGCAATAGTGATTGGCTTCTTTATCTCAGTGAAAATACAGATATTTTTACCTTTTTTAACCCCCCTTTGTGGTGCCACAAGTGCCTGTTGTGAGGAATAACCAAATTTGAGGCTCCTTTTCTCCCTCTCATGCCTTAATTATTATTTACACTGCTGGGGGGAGAGGACAGTGTGCTATTTCTTCTTTTTTGTCTTTCCTCTCAGTCTTTATTTCTTATTTTCCTTTCTTTGAACCTTATCAGTTCTATGTCTCTTCCAATAGTAACTGCTGAGGGTGAAATGCAGCTTTTCATTGAACTTGTCCATTGCTTGGACAGGTGTACCCTCTGCTGGGTCAGGAGCTGGAGTGCCCAGAGAGTGCTGGTGAATGGAGCTGTGTCCAGCTGGTCACCAGTGGTGTCCCCCAGGGGTCTGTGTTGGGGCCAGTCCTGTTTAACATCTTTATTGATGATTTAGATGAGGGGATTGAGTCCATCAGCAGCAAATTTGCTGCTGACACCCAGTTGGGAGGGAGTGTTGAGGTGCTGGAAGGCAGGAGGGCTCTGCAGAGGGATCTGGATAGACTGGAGAGATGGGCTGATTGCAATGGGATGGAGTTCAACAAGACCAAGTGCAGGTCCTGCCCTTTGGCCACCCCAAGCCCTGCAGCGCTCCAGGCTGGGCACAGAGTGGCTGGAGAGCAGCCAGGCAGAAAGGGACGTGGGGGGACTGAGTGACAGGAAGCTCAAGAGGAGCCAAGAGTGTGGCCAGGTGGCCAAGAAGGCCAATGGGCTCCTGGCCTGGATCCAAAGTAGCGTGGCCAGNCTTTGCAGAGAGAGTGCTCAGGCATTGGAATGGGCTGCCCAGAGAGGGGGTGGATTCCCCATGCCTGGAGGTTTTTCAGCTGAGCTTGGCCGTGGCACTGAGTGCCATGATCTGGTAAAGGGACTGGAGTTGGCCCAAGGGTTGGACTTGATGATCTGGGAGGGCTTTTCCAACCCAATCTGTTCTATGATATAGAATCTCTTTCTGCTGCAAGTACAGGTTCTTTACAACCATCAACCTAAATTACTTAAAACAAGCAAGTGAACAATTTTGCCTTGTTATGCAGTTAATCTGTGAGCACTTGTTTTATAGTTTCCCAGGAAAGTTGTCCATTTAAACAAACTGTATTTTTGTTTATCATCCCCAGGTTGTCTTCAAACAGTAAATATTACCCAAAACAATGAATAAATCCAAGCCTGCCTTCAGCTGAAATAAGTTTTATTTTCTTATTTTAGCTGGGACAGTGCTGTGTTTTGGCTTTAGAATGAGGATAATGTTCATATTTTATTGTTGTGGTTCTCATTCTATCATCATCATCAACACCATCATCATCATCATCACATTTTACTTTGGATTATTTCTGTTCCTCTTCTCAACCCACAAATGTTACATTTTTCTGGATCCCCTTCCCAGTGCTCTGATTTTTGGGGATCTGTGAGATCAGGGACATTGGGCAGCCCAGAAATATAATTTTTTTTCTTCAACCAGCTGTAGAAATTCTTCTTCCTGTGCCCAAGGCAGGGCCAGGAGTTGAAGGCTGACAAATGAGCAGAGGGTACAAACAGGAATAAAAAATGCTCTTCTAGAAGCTGTAAGAGTTGAGGTGATTTATAGTCCCCAAACTGTTTCAGTGTTCCTCCCCCATCCTTCTTCAAGGAAAGAAAGAAAATGAGAACAGACACATAAAAAGGAAGAAAAGATGATGTGGTTACTACAACAGTGTTTTGAATCAATTATTAATTGGTTGTTTGCAGCTTTATAAAGCACAAAAGCTTAAAAATATTTCTCCAAGACCACTATTTTTGCTTTGGGATGACAGCAGAGATGTATTTTTTCTTCACTTTGGTTCACATCCTCTGTGTGTTAATGAAATTCTGGGCTTGCTGTTCATCACTTTAGTGATCCTTGTTGAGCATTTATGTTCTATATTCTCAGAAATGTGGTCTGATTTTAAGGGACTTTTTAATTCCCTGAAGAAAACTGAACTCCCCAGTTCTTACATAGTAAACCAGTTTCACAGTAAATTGTAAAGAATTTAAGTAGCAGACAGTGGTATTGCAATTCCAAATTCCCAAATCTTTAATTTATACTAATACTAGACTATAATTTATACTAATTTATGAATTATTGTACCCTGAGTATTCTGCTCCTTTAAAAAAATTTGATTCCTTTGATTTTATTTTTATTGTTTCATTCCTTTGACTTTATTTTTATTGTTTCATTCCTTTGACTTTTATTGTTTCATTCCTTTGACTTTTTTTGTTGTTTCATTCCTTTGACTTTTTTTTATCGTTTCATTCCTTTGCCTCTTTTTTTTTTCAATTGAAATCTGTTTCATAATGTAGAAAAGCTTTGAAAGGAAATGTGGAACAGGAACAAAATGTTCCAGGGAAGTGAAAAGCAATTACTGCATTGATTTGGCTGAGAGAGGATGTTCCTGCTCAGGGCAAGTTACTGAAGGAGAATTTCCAGACAGAAATAGATGTTAATGAGTAGTTTTAGGGTTTTTTTCCTGCAGTGGTATTTTTAAGGTATTTATAGACTATATAAATACTGTGTGTTATTTTATACTCTGGAGAAAAAACAATTTATGTTGATGTAACAAGAAAGTGTTTTAAGTTATATATAAATGGTGAAAGTGCAGCTCATGGTTAAGTCTCTTTCTAGAAACAGTTTGGTTTTGGCTGGAATTTCTGCCATGGAAAAGTGTCCTGCAGAAATGGGCGTTTTGCCCTTAAAACAACCTTTAATTGAACCTTTAATTGGAGTTGAATCCTGCTCAAACTTTCTGGAATTTTGGGACATAAAAGCTTCGCTTCTGGTTACCCATGGGAATAAATTTCAAAGGTGGGTAATTAGAATTAATATTGAAAATCAGGAGGAACCAAGACTTGACCAAAAGCCCAGGTGTGGGGAAGGGAAAGGGAGGCAGAGACACAGGGAGAGGGGAATTAGATTTAATTCCTAAAACATGTAGTAACAAGTCCTTAGTGTAAAGGACAGCAACAAAAATCTAAGAAGGCTCAGGATAAAAATAGTAACAAATCTTGTAACAAAAGATGGGTGTTTTCTTGATTTTTTAATTTTATTTTTGATTTTTA
>VWZD01000531.1:50456-65330 GCA_013396695.1 Sakesphorus luctuosus | reverse complement strand
TTTTTTAATTTTTAAAATTTTTTACTTTTTCTTTTAATTAATTTTTTTAATTTTAGTTTAATCCTTTAATTTTTTAAAAAATTTATTTGTTTTCCTCTTAATATTTTTCTCTCATAGCAGCATCATCTTTGAACCTCACATTTTAGTTGCGTAAAAAGTTCTTATTTGATAAATAAGTAAAATTAGCAAAATTCCTAAGCCTTGTAAGAACACACAGGTGGGGGGGTATATTTGCATATATGCATATTTTAAATAGAATCATAGAATGGATTGGGTTGGAAAAGACCTCCCAGATCGTCAAGTCCAACCCTTGGTCCAACTCCAGGCCCTTTACCAGATCATGGCACTCAGTGCCACGGCCAAGCTCACTTGAAAAACCTCCAGGGATGGGGAATCCACCCCCTCTCTGGGCAGCCCATTCTAATGCCTGAGCACTGTCTCTGTAATTATTTAACATTTATTTAATATATTAAATCTGACTCTGAACAGATTATCTGCGAGGGAGTTGGACACTGAAAAGTGACATTTCTGCCACCAAGAACTGGTTGGTGACTGGGAGATTTTTGGGATCCCTTTGGCCAGACTGAAGGAAACAGTTTGTTGGGAAGAGTCTTGTGCTCAGCATGACCAAAGGGGGTTCACGGTCAGGACCAGAAATGGTGCTTTTTAAACAAACAAAAACCCCCAAAGTGCTGTAAAATACAGTATTTTATCTGTATGATCTCCAAGGTCAATCTCTGCAGGTGCAGGGACAGAGGAATCCTATTCTATTCTACATTTTCTATGTCTGTCACATAGACTGACATACCTACAGATAGTTCCATACCTTCAAATCCATCAACCTGTTTCATATTTGCCACTTAACAGAAGAATAGATGGATACCTAATGAAAGAATACATACTCTCTTTCAAATTCAATAGTTATACTCTGAAATTCCAGACACTCACAAGAGGCACGGGCTCAAGCTCTGCCAGGGGAAATTGAAGTTGGAGATGAGAAAAAACTTCTTTGCAGAGAGAGTGCTGAGGCATTGGAATGGGCTGCCCAGAGAGGGGGTGGATTCCCCATCCCTGGAGGTTTTTCAAGTGAGCTTGGCCGTGGCACTGAGTGCCATGATGTGGTAAAGGGAGTGGAGTTGGCCCAAGGGTTGGACTTGATGATCTCAGAGGTCTTTTCCAACCCAATCCATTCTATGATTCTTTGTGAGACCTTCAAGTTTGCATCTTGTACTTCTTTCTCCATCTTGGATTTTGAGGGTGGAGAGTTAGAAAAGCACTGTTGCCAGTCTACAGAATCTGCATTAAAATTTCCCCACTCCCCAAATGACAAATAACTTGTGCTTCAGAACTAATAAACCAATGTACAGAATCTGCATTGAAATTTTCACCTTCCCCAAATGAAAAATAACTTGTGGTTCAGAACTAATGTACTAAATATTCTGTCATTTCAGTGTTTATTTCTGAGTGTTCCTCAGAAATGCTCCTTTTTGTGAGGAAAATGTCTCAACTTGACTCTGCTTATTTTGGGAGCTGTTGCTCTGAACTGGAGCAGGAGACAGAGGGGCTGATTCATTTCTACTGATAAACTGAATTTCTTATTTTTTCCTTTGTTTGCTTTCCAACAGATGTCCACACTGAAGCAGTCCAGGCAGCACTGGCAAAGTACAAAGAGAGGAAGATGCCCATGCCCTCCAAGAGACGCTCCGTGCTGGTGCACTCCTCAGTAGAGACCTACACCCCTCCAGGTACCTGCTGGCTGAGCACAGAGAGTTAACAGAGCTGCTCCACCCCTGGAGGTGTCCAAGGAAGGTTGGACAGGGCTTGGAGCAACCTGGTCTAGTGGAAGGTGTCTGGAAAAACATGAGCTTTAAGGTCCCTTCCAACCCAAACCATTTCGTGATGGCCCACCTGAACCCAGGTTTGCATTGGATTTGTGAGTGGTGTTCTTTCTCACAGCTTTTAGTGTCTCATCTGGAGATGTCGTAGCTGCTGAGGGTTCACATGAAAGCAAAGTGTGCAGGTGCCCTTTAGGCATTACATCCCTGAGATGAGCTCAGTTGGTTAAAACTTGGTTGTAATAATGCCAAGGTCATGGGTTCAATCCCCTGTGTGGGCCATTGACTTGAGAGTTGGACTCGATGATCCTTGTGGGTCCCTTCCAACTCAGAATGGTCTGGGATTCTGTGAAATATGTTCTCTTACATCATATCTTACTTGGAGCAGATAATCTTAGCAAGCCTGTCAGAGATGGAAATACCTCCTTTCACATTGCACAAGGTTCTTTTTGTAAAAGTTGAAGAAAATAGCAGAGCATTTTTTAAAAGTTGAACACAGCACCAGAATTTTAACGTGCTGCATTAATTACAGGGCACTCATCAGGTGGTTTCAACTGGGGGCAATTTGAAACAGCCAGAAGGTCATACACTGTGATTGTTGAGGTTGTTGAGAGCAGAACACCTTCTTTAATTTTTAAGGGGAGAAAGTGAGCCACGTGGTTTGGGGTCAGAGTCCTGCATGCAAAGAAGAGGAATTTCCTAAGCTCTCGGATTCTTGTCTTTTGTCATGTGGCCTGGGGACAGGAGCACACTCTGCTGCCCCTCTCCATCATTTCTGGTTCTTACTTTTCTCTAAAAGGTCTGGTGTGCTGCCCTCCTGCTTCCTCAGCTGGATTTCTTCTTTCTGTTCTTCCCATTTCAAGGAAATTCCTCTTTTTTCCCCCCCCCCAGTCACACAACTCAGTGTATTGGTTTTGTGCGTTCTCCAATTATTTCATAAATTAATACCTAGTAATGTTCTGTATTATATATGGTCTTTCTTGACTCTTAATGGTTTTGCCTAGAAGATATGTTAAGTATCTTTAATTAAAATATCTTTTAAGGATGACTGTTAAAAACCATTGAGATGCTGTGGGGCAGTGTTTGTTGTGTGATAAAAGCTGTCCTGTGGCAAATGGGGCATCCCAAATAAACAAATCCCTATCCTGGGAGCCACAAGCCCAGAGCAGCACCTGGAATTGCAGCAGGGAGGAACCAAAGCTCAGGACTCTTCAAAGGGCCATCCTGTGCAGGCTTGTCTTGGGGCTGTTCCTGGAGAGCCTCAGCCCTTCTGGCCAGGTGTGAAACCCATCAAGGCAGATCAGTACTGGAGATCCTTTTGGACTGAAGGGATGGGGGGGGAAAGAATTTTGGAACTGCCTGAGGCTTGTTATGGGCTTTTTAGGTGAGGAAGCACAGATGGGGAAAGGGGTAGATGTGGGAAGAAATAAATGGGGGGGAAAAGGCAGGGTAAGGGGATCAGAAGGGCTGGAGGGGTGTAAATGGTGCACCTGCCCTGGCAGTGCCTGACACTGACCCTGCAGTCCAGGTGTGTCTGTGGGAGTTTTGGCTTTAGTTCCAGCCAGACCTCAGTCCAGCAGGCCCAGAGGATGGGACAGAGATCAGAAGGGACAAGCATCACCTGACTAAAGCAACCAAATGGATACTTCATATCATCTGACATCACCAAGAAGTATAAAAAGAGAGGGAGGTGGAGCTTCTGCCTCTTTTGCTCTTTGTCTCAGCCCCTGAGGCCGCCATGCCCTGCCCTGCCCAGATCAGGCCTTGCCACCATCCCCGCTGGGTTATCCAGGGAGGGGAACATTTGCTTGTTAATTTTTCTCCTCTCTTGCTGGGAGTTTTCTCTGGAAGAGTTTTTGGGAGGTTTTGTGGGGTTTGGGTGGTTGGAATCTGTATTGCTTGGTTGGATGACTTGGTAAAGTTGTTATTATTTCTTTTCACATTTGTATCTATATATATGTGTTATTTCATATTCTGGTTTTAATTTTCTTTTCTTCTGTGTAAAGTAAAACCCTTGCCATTTCAAAGTTCCACTTACAGGTTTTTTTATTTCCCCTCCCTCCCTTTCCCTTGGGGAGGGCTCTGACAGGCAGTTGGGCAGTGGGCATTTTGCCAAACTAAACCAAACCAGTGTGCCTGTTTGACCTTCATCCTTCAGCCAGAGCAGGATGAGGCCATGGGATCTGGGGGGTTTCATTCAGTGGTGTCATTCTTGTGGTGCTCCTGTGCATGGCCTGGAACTGGACTCCATGTTCCAACTCAGGATATCTTAGGAAGAGTGAAGTGTCTGGAGCTCTTTCTAAGAGAAGGTGACTTTTTATGCCATCCCTTTGTCTCTGTAAGAGGATGGCCACTGGATAAGTTCTGTATCACGGGGAATCAGAACATTCAAACCATAAAAATAATTGTCTTTTTATGGATTGCCTTTATTTGCAAAGTTAGCTCAGCAAGAATGATCTGAAGTTTCAAAGAGCCCAAGTAGTGCTGAGCATTGTCTTGAGCCATTAACCCTCTGTCTGAAATCCTTGTATGGGCTGGAGTTAATGCAATTAAAGCCATGCTTTGGTATTAATTAATAACTGACATTTTGTTACAGACAGCTGCCATCAGGTGCCAGGAAGGAAGCCCTGGGTTCATATTCTTTATGGTGATCAGGCCCTGGCACAGGTTGGGCAGAGAAGCTGTGGCTGCCCCATCCCTGGGAGTGTCCCAGGCCAGGTTGGACAGGGCTTGGAGCAACCTGGGCTGGTGGGAGGTGTCCCTGCCCATGGCAGGGGGTGGGATTGGATGAGCTTTGAGGTCCCTCCAACCCAAATCATTCTGTGAGTCTGAGATTCTAGGCATGATGTTAAATTCAAACACAGCTCCTGCCTCGCAGTACTGGAACTGCTTTCATCACTCACCCTTCCAAATGCTTTAACGTGCTTCTGGTGTTGTCCTGTCCAGTCTCTTACCCTTCTCACACAGATTTCCTGTGGCCAGAACTTGAGTTTCAGCCTTGATGCAAGGCTGGCTCAGGGGTGGTGGCTCCTGTGTCTGTCCTGAGTCAGCTCCCAGCCAGGAGGAGCTGGAAGCTAAGCTCATGGTACCTTGGATTAACCCCTGCACCTGCCACAGGGCACCTACTGGTGGGACCTTCTCAGTGTAATTATGTTTTGATAATAGAATGCTTTTACTGTGGGCCCTTCATTTTTATACACAGTTCATAGTGTGCATTTAAAGGGTTGGGGTTTTTTCACCTCCACTCATGTAAGACATAGGAAAGCTTAGAAATATTAAGGAGACTTCATAAGCCTTGGATCTGGGTCAGGAGATACTGTCAGAGTGTGTGTTCTGTGAGAAAACTGCTTTTTCTGTAGTTTTATTTTTATCTCTGAAGTGATTATAGATTGCAAACGTGGTAGTTTGGTTTGTTGGATTTTTTTTTCGATTTGTAATCCTATCTTGTTCCATGTTCCTGTAATTGCTTATTTTTGCTTTCTGCTGAAAAGCCAGGGAAGGTTGGAAGCATTTGGGGACAGGTTTGGCTGCTCTCCAGGAGCACATGGACTCAGCTGCCAGAGCTCCAAGCATGGCAGGAGACCAGGAATGTCCCACCAGGCATAGACCCAGGGATGGGT
Source organism: Sakesphorus luctuosus (assembly GCA_013396695.1). Taxonomy (NCBI): domain Eukaryota; kingdom Metazoa; phylum Chordata; class Aves; order Passeriformes; family Thamnophilidae; genus Sakesphorus; species Sakesphorus luctuosus. The sequence continues at coordinate 59,875 of VWZD01000531.1, read as the reverse complement.
ATCCACCACAGCTGGATCTGCTCACAGACCAATTGTTTGGGTATTTTCATCCAAAATTGTGAGCCTTGATGTGGGAGGTCAGATGAAAGATCTACTGGTTTTAACTGTGATACACCATGGAGTTAAATGGGCTTCTTATGAAATGATTTCTGTGGGTTCAGACTCTTAAGAGCAATTGTTCTGGAGCTGTTGGAAATGCACATCTTCTTGAAAAGCAGAAAATGAAATAGCTGATAACTGAAATGCATCGCCCAAGATGAGGAGTAGCTTTTCAACGTGGCTTCAGCAGATTTATATGGGATTGGAGCTGCCTGAATGGTTACATGTTCAGAGGATTGAGCCAAAATTAAGGTTACAAAATTCCTGCTGTGACCCACTCCAGATTTCCATGTATGGAAGGGACTGCTGGAGTGTGTAAAGACACCCTGTCTTATATAAGGCATATAAAGGATTGAGTTCTTAAACAACAGCAATCTCTTTGGGAGGGCAAGGGCTTTTTTGTAGTAAGAGATTTTATATTTCACTCCAAATCAACAGGGATGTGTTTCCTTGGTAATTAGAATGACCTTTTTGTTTGTTGTTGGATGGATAATAAATATGGAAAGATTGTGTGGGAAAGGGAAACTTCTAGAAAGTTGTAAATGACTGAGTGGTAATTAAATTAGGAGCCTTTTGTCAGACTTCTAACAGCGACAAATATGCATCTAGAATGAAAACATGCTTTACTGAGCATTTCTGGTACTCATTAATACCAGTTTATGTGGTTAAAATACATGCTTGGTAATTACTCTTTCATTGCACTTTAGAGCACTTTGCTTTTTGTAGTAATTACTTCTCAAAATAATTTGTCAGAAAAGTGCAAATTTCCTCCCCTCAAAGAAATAAAAAGGGAAATACCCAACAAAAATGGATTTATTCAGATGGGATGAGATAAAAATTGCCTGTTCAAAGCAGAAGTATTTTTTCAGTCAGTGGAATAGGGATACGGGGACAGGATACGGGGATGGGATACAGGATGGGATACTGGATGGGTTGGGATACAGGACGGGATACGGGATGGGATGGGGTACGGGATGGGATACAGGATGGGATGGGATACAGGATGGGGATGGGATGGGATGGGATGCTCACTGAACGTGGTTGGTGAGTGCAGTAGGTTCGGTAGGGAGAAGCCTTTTTTGAGTCCTGTGTCATTCCTAATACTGGAGGTAATGGAACCTTTGCTTCAGGTGTGTTCCAGCTCTCATTTGTACAAGTTGTTGTGTTAACCTAAGCAATAGCAGTGGGCAGGGTTGGATGGAGTTGGAAGATCAGTTAAGGAGCTGTTGATTATTTTTAGGAGGGGATGATGCTTTCGGAAATTGGGTGCCATTAATTTTTAAGCCTTTGGGTGGATGGAGCGAGAATGATAAGGGTGGATTTGTGGATGTGGATATATCCCATTGCTTTGATCCCTCGCACCTCATGTGCGGCACATGAGGACGCTGCATGGAGAGCACGGAACATGGCAGAGCTCCATGTTCCCTGTGCTGGGTCGCTCCCCCATTTCATGCCTGTCATGGTTATTATTTTGCTCACAGACACCTCGTCAGCATCAGAAGATGAGGGCTCGTTGCGGCAGCACGGGCGGATCAGCTGCACTCCGTTCCAGAGCCACTCCAGCGTGGAGCCCTGGCTTGGCCGGGTCATGCAGGGCTCCTCCACCTCATCCTCTGCATCCTCCACCTCATCCCATCCCGGAGGGAATCCCGCTGCTGCTTCCAATGCCGCTCCTGCCACTGCTGTGCTTGCAGATCTCATGGCACACACCCAGATAGGTCAGTAAACCTGCCCGTGTGCTTGGAGTAAAAGCAGATTACAAGGCCCGAAGCAGGGCTAAACGCAAAGGGCTTCACCAGGAAATAGCCTTAAAATGGCCAATTCACAGCCCAGGTATGTATGACATTTGTGTGTTTCATTTAACCCCAAACAGTTGATCATGAGATCTGAACATGCATTCTTGGTAAAACACTTGATTTACTAGGAAACTGAGGTTCACATTTACCAGGAAACTGAGGTTCAGATTTATCAGGAAACAGGTTCAGATCTACCAGGAAACTGAGGTTTGGATTTACCAGAAAACTGAGGTTTGGATTTACCAGAAAACTGAGGTTGAGATTTACCAGGGACCCCTGAGGTTGAGATTTACCAGGGAACTGAGGTTGAGATTTACCCGGGAACTGCAGTTCAGATTTACCAGGAAACTGAGGTTCAGATTTACCAGGACACTGAGGTTCATTTTTACCAGATTCCAAAGCAGAATTTCAAAGGAATGCTGGTTTTGGTGCGTGCTTCCCACTCTGTATTCACCCTAAACAATGTCAGGTTATGTATTTCAGATGTGCTTCAGTTGGTAAATACCCAAAAGATTAGAACAACACCCAGAATTTTGGGGAAATTCTGAACACAGAGGTACTGACTGCTAGGGAAATTTTTCCTGTTTGTACAAAACACCTTTTAAAGAAACCTTAATTTTCATATTCTTATTTCCAAGCTTATTTGTGAGAAATTTGCAGTGTTTGACGTTGGTGGATATAAGTAAGGTGGAATTCATCAACAGTTCTCTTGAAGCCATTCTGGATTTCACATTATGGATGAATAGGAATCATGTTTAACTCCTTAAAATCACAAAACCTTCCAAGCTTAACTGGATGGATGGAATTCTTAATATATCTGTAAAAACTTGCAAGAAAGAGCAATCACACCGCTCCATCAGGGTGGACAAGGGATTAGACCCAGCCAGCAGGGGTTTAGGAGGGGCAGGTCCTGTCTGACCAACCTGATCTCTTTTTGGGATCAGGTTACCCCTCTGGTGAATGAGGGGCAGGCTGTGGACGTGTCTGCCTGGACTTCAGCAAGGCCTTTGACACTGTATCCCATAATATGCTCCTGGAAAAGCTGGTAGCCCATGGCTTGGACAGGTGTACCCTCTGCTGGGTCAGGAGCTGGAGGGCCGAGAGAGTGCTGGTGAATCAAAACTAGCATGGCCAGCAGGCCCAGGGCAGTGAGCCTTCCCCTGGACTCTGCCTTGGGGAGGCCACACCTTGAGTGTTGTGTTCAGTTCTGGGCCCCTGAGTTGAGGCAAGAGATTGAGGGGCTGGAGCGGGGCCAGAGAAGAGCAAGGAGGCTGGAGAAGGGAGTGGAGCACAAGTGCTGTGCGGAGAGGCTGAGGGAGCTGGGAGTGTTTGTGCGGGAGAAGAGGAGGCTCAGAGGCGACCTCAGCACTGTCTGGAACTCCCTGAAGGGAAGTTGTGGCCAGGTGGGGGTTGGTCTCTTCTCCCAGGCACTCAGCAATAGGACAAGGGGGCACGGGCTCAAGCTCTGCCAGGGCAAATTGAAGTTGGAGATGAGAAAAAACTTCTTTGCAGAGAGAGTGCTCAGGCATTGGAATGGGCTGCCCAGAGAGGGGGTGGGTTCCCCGTCCCTGGAGGTTTTTCAAGTGAGCTTGGCCATGGCACTGAGTGCCATGATGTGGTAAAGGGACTGGAGCTGGACCGAGGGTTGGACTTGATGATCTCGGAGGTCTTTTCCAACCAAATCGATTCTATGATTCTGTGTAACATGGCATCCTGTTATGTCTGATGCCTCAGGCCAGATAAATACACCTCAAATTTCACAACCAGCTTCCTAAGACCTCTCCATCAGGACTGTTTAATCAACAACACTGTAAGCAAAATTAATGCCTCATTAGGAATTCGGAGTCCAGCATTTAAGCAACTGAATGTTGGACTGTATTCAGGTTTGGAATTTTATTAGCAGAACATAAATAGTGTCTATCAGGAAGGAAGCTCAGGAATCATTAAGAGCTGATCTACTAAAAATGTTCATAAAGGTAACAGTTCCAGTGCCTTTGCCAAAATAATAGATGCTGTTTTGCATAAGAATAGTCTTCCTCATTTCTGGAATCCTTGCCATGTTCCATCAGTTTTCATTCCTGGCGTGGTGACATATTCATGCAGTACCAGTTCAGTTGGGACATTTTTTCTGTCTCTTTGTAGCCTTTCTTGCTCACAAGAACATCAAAACTCAGTCAGTTCGTACACTGCAAACTTTTTTGATTCTCACTAAATACTCACATACTTTCCCAAAGGGGCTTTGATTTGCCCTAGAGCAGAGAAGAACAGTTGATTTATTTTGTCAGATAATGTGCTGACCTCAGCAATCCAAAAGGGATCTTACATATTTTAATTACCATGCCCTGCTGAAAAAATCTGTGTTTTGGTTGTGTGCTGAATAGCTATTCACAATTTAGTGATGCTGGAGAGTTTAAATTTAGCAGTTTGTTCCCTTGCAGCTCATCCTCTCCAGCTTGAATTTTAAATGGTGAGCTCAGACAAGGTCCCAGGCAGTAAAATGCGGTGCTGGAAGTGCAAAGTTACAGAATTAAATGGAGTCAGATAGGAACGTGCATTCTTTCTAAACTCTTTTGTCTTTCACTTCTAACAGCAAGAACATCATCTATATGTGGATTGGATGTTGTGGTGTTTTTTTCCTTTTAGTGTAATTAATGTAATTTTTTTTTTTATTAATAAGGCTGGCAATATGTCTTGTTTTTTCCCAAGGTCACCATCTCAACTGTGGAGTATTTCCTCCCTTAACTCTTAGAGTAGCTGGAAATACTGTGGCTTTTAATTCTCTGTCCTATCCCATGTGTTCTGTTTTTTCTTGGGACTCTGCTCTCTTACATTTCTCTCTATCTTCTCATCACTAATGGAAAGGTCTGAATCTCATTAACTGTTTTTCCTGAAGTCACAATCTCCTTACACTTTTTTTTTTGACTCCTCACCACTCTTTCCCTGCTGTGCCACAGGATCTCTGGCTGATACAGGCTAATTGCATGGGCTCTCATGGGCATTTATTAATAAAATGCCCAAATAATTAACTAGGTTAGTGTGATTTTTATCCGAGCGTAAATCCCTGTAAATTGAACTTATTCCTCCTCCATACAGAAGACATTGACAGAAGGCATTGTCTGTGCATGGAGAGACATTACCAGTCCCTGCAGGGTTTGTCAGGTGAGGAGTGGGGACCTTTGGGCTGATCCTGCAGCTTGGGAACCACCAGCACTTGGCTCTGTTCCCCTGGTTAAGTTACATCCTCAGGGAAGTCCATGAACTGGGACTTGGGGAAAGCTGAGGGGAAAAAAGAACATCCAAAAGTGACTCACTCCAGAACAGAGTGAGGCGCTCAGCAATAGGACAAGGGGGCACGGGCTCAAGCTCTGCCAGGGGAAATTGAAGTTGGAGATGAGAAAAAACTTGTTTGCAGAGAGAGTGCTGAGGCATTGGAATGGGCTGCCCAGAGAGGGGGTGGATTCCCCATCCCTGGAGGTTTTTCAACTGAGCTTGGCCGTGGCACTGAGTGCCATGATGTGGTAAAGGGAGTGGAGTTGGCCCAAGGGTTGGACTTGATGATCTCGGAGGTCTTTTCCAACCCAGTCCATTCTGTGATTCTATGAGAGAGTTTCAGGTGTATGTTAGGGCTCTCTGTAGGTCTCACACAGTGGTTGTGTGGGTCAGGGTTACACACATTGTCACCCTGGCGGTTATGAGTGACACTTTGTGCTTGGTGTGCCTTACCCTCCTGGAAGGAATTCATAGTTCTTGATTAGTGCTCTTTGCAGTGCCAACATTGGCATTGCACTGAGGGCCATTGCAAGGGGTGGGAATAGAATCATAGGATTGATTGGATTGGAAAAGACCTCCAAGATCATCAAGTCCAATCNTGCTCCACTCCCTTCTCCAGCCTCCTTGCTCTTCTCTGGCCCCGCTTCAGCCCCTCAATCTCTTTTCTCAACTGAGGGGCCCAGAACTGAACACAACACTCAAGGTGTGGCCTCCCCAAGGCAGAGGCCAGGGGAAGGGTCACTGCCCTGGGCCTGCTGGCCACGCTAGGTTTGATCCAGGCCAGGATCCCATTGGTCTTCTTGGTCACCTGGGCACACTCTTGGCTCATGTTGACCTTCCTGTCAATTAGGAATGCAGTTAAATTGCTTAGCGCTCTCTGGAGTACAAACATTGGCATTGCACTGAGGGCCATTGCAAGGTGTGGTAATGGAGTTATGTTTTTCTCCTGGTGATGTCTGGAAAGCCTTTGAGAGCTGCACTGTAGGTGTGTGTGTGAGCTCTGCAGATCTGGGACTGGGGCTGTGGCTCTTGCTGTTTTAGTGCTCATGTGTGTGTGTCACAGCACTGCCTGATCTCCCTGAGCCTGGAGCTCTTCCTGCAGGGTTTGTGACATGCTGAGGTGCTCCCGGGCAGCAGCATGTTCTCCAGCTCTTCCCTGCTGCATTCCTGGTTTTATTCATCAGGATTCTGAATTTTCCAGGCCTCTGATTCGTGTTGTCTTTTGTTCAAACATTTCTCACAAGTGCTGCCATTTCCTAACCTGTTCCCTTCAAAGCCATTCCGTAATCTGGGTTACAGTTTTGGAATGATGACAGCAACTTTCTACATGGGCAGTTGGTGGTAGGGTAAGCAGGAATGGTTTTACACTAAAAGAGGAGAGAGATTTGGGTTAGATATTGGGAAGGAATTGTTGGCTGTGAGGTTCGGCAGGCCCTGGCACAGGTTGCCCAGAGAAGCTGTGCCTTCCCCATCCCTGGAACTGTCCAAAGCCAGGTTGGATTGGACTTGAAGCAACCTGGGCTGTTGGGAGCTGTCCTTGCCCATGGGCAGGGGATGGGATGGGATGAACTTTGAGGTCTCCTCAGACCCCAACCGCCTAAAGGGGCTCCAGGAGAGCTGGAGAGGGACTTGGGACAAGGATGGAAGGACAGGACAAGGGAATGGCTTCCCATGGATAGAGGGTTAGATGGGATATTGGCAAGGAATTCCTGGCTGGGGGGGTGGGGAGAGGCTGGGATGGAATTCCCAGAGCAGCTGTGGCTTCCTCATCCCTGGGAGTGTCCAAGGCCAGGCTGGACAGGGCTTGGAGCAACCTGGGATAGTGGGAGGTGTCCCTGCCCATGGCAGGGGGTGGAATGGACTGGGCTTTGAGATCCCTTCCAACCCAAACCAGTCTGTGATTCTGTGGAATTCCCTAAGCATTTCTCTACAGGCAGGAAACAGGGCACAGCTCCAAGGAAAGCAGGTTGTGACAAGGCAATTCGAGTGCATGAGAATTTGGGAAGTGCCCTGCTGTGAGAAGCAACTTTGACTGTATCAATCCTTCAGAAAGCCTGATGAGCTCCCATATGTGTCTTGCATGTCTCCAGAGAACCACTGTGCCCCCCCAGACGTGACCACTGGCCTGGTGGGACATCTGCCCCACGAGCACCCACAGGTGGCATCGGTGCGAGGAGTGCCGAGGGGCTACAGCAGCAGCATCCTGGAAACTGCAGATGGTGAGTGCATTGGAAACCTTCTGTCTCTGTGTCTCTGTGTCCCTGTGTCCCTGTCTCTGTCCCTATATATCTATCTATATCTATGAATCTACGTATATCTGTATTTCTGTATCTAAATATCTATATTTATATATCATCTGTCTATGTATCATCTATATCTATATCTATATATCTGTCTATATCTATATAATCTATATTGTCTATATCATCTATATATATCTATATTATATCTATATATCTATATATCTATCTATATGCCATCTATATCAATATCTATATATCTAATCTGTATCTATATCTATATCTGCATTTCATCTCATTGCCTCAGAGGTTTAAATTTTGATAAATACTATTTATACTACTTATATAGTATTTATATAATTTATACTACTTATTTATATTTAACTAACTCTATCAAATGTACAGACTTTGAATCAGCATTCAACAAGGTTTTGTGTTGTGACTATTTCTACATAAATTTTTAAATACTCAAAGATGCACTGATTTTTTTCCAAGCATTTTTTCCAAGCATTCTGATGCTTTCAGAATGGAATGAAAGTTAAGGTGAAGCAAATACTTAGGCTTGTGGAGAAAAGAGCATTCTTCATGTTTCTGTTGGAATCTCACTAAGGGGTTGGTGGTTTGAAAAGCTCAAATGAGGTGTGATGAGGTGTCTGCATTAGCAGGTAGCCAGAGAACAGCATTGCTTGAAAAGAAAAAAAACTGTTTTCTTCCAAGCAAGATGCTCATCCTGAGTGACTTTTCCATGTGAAATCTGTGTGTTTTAGTGTGTTTGTTAATAATATGACCAATAATAAATATTTTCCATTTGGCAGGTGTCCCAGTGAATAGCAGAGTGTCCTCCAAAATCCAGCAGCTGCTGAACACCTTGAAAAGACCAAAGCGCCCACCCTTGAAAGAGTTTTTTGTGGATGATTTTGAAGAACTGCTCGAAGGTTAATTTTCTTTCCAATACACTTCACTCCTGTGCAAGACACAACTGATACTTCTTAACAAGTGTTGGGGTTTTTTTTCTCTTCCCAGTAGAAAACAAGTGGTGGTAGAGCTGTCACAGGGAATAGAGAAAGGTCCTGTATTATTACAAGTGAAAGATAATTGTCAACTCAACCCTCCTCCTCAGTGTGACATTTCTGAGCTACTGGATTCCCTCTACTGTTGGTTTTTTGTTTTAAGATATGATATTATTGTGATTCTGGTCTTCCTGTGAAGTTTCTTCAAGCAGAGTTAGGTGGACTTCAACTGAGCTGCATGTGATTGTGAAGAGCATCTCTTGGAACCATTAATTTTCCTTATTGCCTGGATTGGGTGTTACTCCAGCCAGGGTTGCTGAGCAAGATCTTTCTCCACTTTCTGGAGCAGCTTGGAGCAGGACTTTAAGAAAAGACCTTTCTTTAAAGATAGAATAGTGCCATTTTTCATCACCTGTTAAGCATTCAGTGCAGCAAAAATCAATGTCCAGATGTCACTGAAGCCATTTATCTCTGATAACCCTTCTTGATTTAGTGGAGGCTTTCATTGAAATAGATGTGGAGAGCAAACAGCAGCTTTCCAGAGCAGGAAGAAGTGAAGTGGAGATTCACATTCTGGTCCTTTGATAAAGTGGAATGAGATCTCTGAAGGGATGGTCAGTGTGCCCAAGTGGCCAAGAAGGCCAATGGGATCCTGGCCTGGATCCAAAGTAGCGTGGCCAGCAGGCCCAGGGCAGTGAGCCTTCCCCTGGACTCAGCCTTGGGGAGGCCACACCTTGAGTGTTGTGTTCAGTTCTGGGCCCCTGAGTTGAGGCAAGAGATTGAGGGGCTGGAGCGGGGCCAGAGAAGAGCAAGGAGGCTGGAGAAGGGAGTGGAGCACAAGTGGTGTGGGGAGAGGCTGAGAGAGCTGGGGGTGTTTGTGCTGGAGAAGAGGAGGCTGAGAGGTGACCTCAGCACTGTCTGGAACTCCCTGAAGGGAAGTTGTGGCCAGGTGGGGGTTGGTCTCTTCTCCCAGGCACTCAGCAATAGGACAAGGGGGCACGGGG
>VWZD01000531.1:9007-46171 GCA_013396695.1 Sakesphorus luctuosus | reverse complement strand
TAAAATAATTTAATATAATTGTAATGTATATTATTATATATATTATAAAATAAAATTCTATAAGAGTTTTATATAATTATATAATGATAATTAAATAATAATACTTATATGTAATTATATATTATAATTATGTATTATTATATTCTGTATATTTATATTTCATTAGGAAAAGAGGGGGAAAGTATTAATGTGCTATTACTAACCATTGTATTAAGTATTTTAGGATAGGCAATCATAGAAATTATTTAAAGAATTAAAATTTTGATCCCATAGTTACTGGAAATACAGATGCAATCCCACACATATTGACATTTTTGGGAAAGAGCTAAAGGTACAGGCTCTGCTCCTCACTGTGTCAGGACTCAGGAACAACAACAAACCAGGTTCCTGTTTCACCAGAACGTGTAACCATCCCTGTTGGCTTGAAGAGGGATGCACAACCATCACTTCTGGCATTGCTTTCCTCACCAGATCTGCTGCCAAATCTTGGCTGGCAATAAACAAAACAAACCTTCTCAGTCGTTTGTCTTCCATGAAACGTCTTATGTGATACATGTGTATTTTTTTTCTTGTGATACAATGTTTTGTAAACATGGGGAAATTCCAGGAAACTGCCCCAAAGCTTTGGTGTTTGTGATGTTGTGGTTCCTCACAGGATGCTGGCAGTCAGCAGATCGGGTTTCTCTTGGGCAGCTGTGGAGTGACCCTGGCTCTGACCACTGATGCCTGTCAGAAAGGCCTCCCCAAAGCTCAGACTGGCGAGGTGGTCACATTCAAAGGTAGGGGGTTATTTTTTATGGCATAAAAAGCTGTTCTGTTCATTGTTGCTGTCAAACAGCAGGTTTTGGGTTTGCTTGTGTGGTTGTAGCTTACACATAAAAAACTGCCTTTGTTGTCACAACATTACTGCTTGCTCCTTTTGCTCTAGGAGGGCTGGGGGGTGGTTCCAGCCTTTGCTTGCTGTTGCCATCCCTGAATACTGGTGGGGAAAAGCCCTTATTTTTGGAACTGTGAGGTGTGTTGGGTTGAGTGGCAAAATGCCAACTGCCCAACACAGAGATAAAGGGTCACCCCCAACCAAGGGAAAAGGAGGGAAGAAAAAACCCCAGAACCCGAAGTAGCAAGCTTCTTATATTATACAAAAAAAGGCAATTAAAAACAGAATATGATATAATACATATATATACAAAGGTGAGAAAAAACAAACTAACAACAATAACAACCGAGTCACTCAACCAAGTAATACAGATTCCAACCACCCAAATCCCACAAACCCTCCCAAAAACTCTTCCAGAGAAAACTCCCAGCAAGAGAGGAGAAAAATGAACAAGCAAATGTTCCCCTCCCTGGATAACCCAGCGGGGATGGTGGCAAGGCCTGATCTGGGCAGGGCAGGGCAGGGCGGCCTCAGGGGCTGAGACAAAGAGCAAAAGGAGGCAGAAGCTCCACCTCCCTCTCTTTTTATACTTCTTGGTGATGTCAGATGATATGAAATATCTCTTTGGTTGCTTTAGTCAGGTGATGCTTGTCCCTTCTGATCTCTGTCCCATCCTCTGGGCCTGGTGGATTGAGGTCTGGCTGGAACTAAAGCCAAAACTCCCACAGGAGGACAGTAACTTTTGTTTTACTTTGCAGGTTGGCCTCGGCTCATGTGGTTTGTGATTGATGGGAAGCACCTGGCAAAGCCAGCCAAGGACTGGCACCCCCAAGTGCGAGATGCCAGCACTGAGATTGCTTATATTGAGGTGACTTGGTGTAACTTCTGTGGTCACTCTATCATAGTTCATGGGACATTTTCTTCCTTTTATCTCTTAATAAATTAAAGAGATGACTATAATAGTTTTAACTGTGAAATAAGATGTTTCCAAGCTGTCATTTGAGTGGCTGTGTGGAATCAGGCTGAAGGCTGGAGTTAATCAGCATTTTAGGATCCTTGGGACAATTTGTTTAATTAGAGTAGAGAAATGGATTCCATATGATACTGGTGTATTCTCTGCACATAAATGTGTTTTTATGCTAGCTTTTTGACTTTTCAAAAAAGCTTGCTTAGCTTTTATTGTTGCCTAATTCCTGTGAAAACAGACACTCAAAAACAGTTTTAATGGAGAAAGATATACAGGTTACCTTTATTAGAAGCTTCCAAGGTGCATACCAGAAGGTCTGCACCCCATGACCAGAAATGTTAAAATTTTATAACCTCTCTAGTAATTTACATGTGAGATATTGATAACCAACCATGATCTTCATTTCTCTTTGTGCCCCACCCATGAGGGTCCTCAGAACTGCCCCTTGGAGATCTTCCAGCACCTCTAGGCCTTCTTCTTGTGTTTTATCTTCTTGCTGTCTACAGGTGGCTCCTCACAAACACCATGGCCTTGGCAGGGCATGAGAAAGCATAACATTTTTGAGGAAGAGCTTTAGGAACTGACTTTAGGATGTGAGCAACCTGGAAGAATCTCTGCAACTTATGTGGCTCTAAAAATCTACAAAAAACACTAAAATCCTTAGGCATCGTTATAATGACTTTCACAGACTATTCTGAGTTGGAAGGGACCCACAAGGATCATCGAGTCCAACTCTTAAGTCAATGGCCCACACAGGGGATTGAACCCATGGCCTTGGCATTATTACAACCAAATTTTAACCAACTGAGCTAATCTCAGTATTCCTTTGATTTTGTTGTTAACCTAATGCTTGTGTGCACTTTCTGTTTCCAGTACAAAACCAGCAAGGAGGGCAGCACCGTGGGCATCACCATCTCTCACGCGTCCATGCTGGCACACTGCCACGCTCTGACCCAGGCGTGTGGGTACTCAGAAGGTGAGTCAGATGGGTGTAACTTCAACATAGTACCAACAGCTTTGAGGCTTCAGGAAATTTATGGTGCAAAATCATGTTCACTGTCTGTGGATACACTGCAGGAGCTTTAACTGCAAAGGGAAAGACAAGCTCCCTTATTCATAATGGTGTGATTTGTGAAAGAGAGGAAACCACTTGTGAAATCATAGTCAAGGAGGGGATCTTCTCTTAGCTGATCATGTCCCACAAAAGNTGCAGAGAGAGTGCTGAGGCATTGGAATGGGCTGCCCAGAGAGGGGGTGGATTCCCCATCCCTGGAGGTTTTTCAAGTGAGCTTGGCCGTGGCACTGAGTGCCATGATCTGGTAAAGGGAGTGGAGTTGGCCCAAGGGTTGGGCTTGATGATCTCAGAGGTCTTTTCCAACCCAATCCATTCTATGATCTCCATAGGGATGTGAATGTACTGTGAGAGCTGCTTGTTTTCAGTCCTTCTCCCAATGAAAAGCCAAAACTGCTCTTGGCGTTGACCATCTGGCTGGAGTTAATCTGCACCAGCATTAAACAAAAACTTCCTGCATTCCTCCATCCTGTACCACTGATGAGCAAGTTTCACCTAATGAATACAGAACATCCCTTGAAAATCAGAGTGAATCTTTGGTTTAAAATCTTTGAGTCTTCATCACATAAGATACTTAAATTTTTCAGAGAAGATGCTCAAGAAAATTTAGTACAGCCATGGCAACATTTCTCACTGGATTGAATTCTTTCAAATATAAATGAACTTTTGCAGCTCAGCTGAAGAAGTTTGCTTCTAACCTAAATTTTTGGTCTGCATAGTTCATTGGCAGATACTACAAACACATGGAAGGGGTATTACAGTGAATCAAGCTCTTAATGCTGTTTAATAGTCTGGTTTGTAATCATAATTCAAAGATGATTGCTGTAAATAAAACAAGCCCCTTGGAGCTCAACCAGCCTATTTGTTACAGGCACGGAGCAGAGCTTTGGTTCTCAGCAGTGTTGAAAGTTTCAGAGTTGCTTTAGCAAATATTTGAATTCTTAAGTATTCTTATAAAGACCCTTTTTAAATCTGGTATTTTTTTCCTTCTCTTTCAGCTGAAACACTAACAAATGTCTTGGATTTCAAGAGAGATGCTGGCCTTTGGCATGGAGTGTTGACAGTGAGTATTGGAAGGAATTAAAAAACTGCAGCAAGGGCTTCTCTCTGGGGGAGGGCACTGGTGTCAGGATGAGGTCATGAGCTCCTCAACTCCCAAACAATTTCTGTTTCTATATTTTTATTTTTCAGAAAAATGCCTTTTTCAGTAACTTGTGTAGTGTATGTTTTCATGTAGGACACACAGAGTTTTCACTAACATTTCTTGCAGGACACACAGAGTTTTCAATAACATTTAACTGTGAGAGTTATGCTGTAGTTTTTTTAAAGTATCTGGGACATGCTGTGTATTTTTGAGCCATTTGGAAGTTTATTTTTTAATGCTTTTCTCCCAGAGCGTTATGAACAGGATGCATGTCATCAGTATTCCCTATGCATTAATGAAGGTTAATCCACTTTCCTGGATACAGAAAGTCTGCTCATACAAAGGTAATTTTCACTTCACCCATCTTATTGTTTGTATAAAATGCCTGTGTACTCCATTTCTCTATTCTGTGTGCTGACAGTTTCACTGATGGTGGTTTCTTTTGAGGGACCTTTGAAGAAACTGCCTTTATCAGTATTTGGATTTATAACATTTAAATTCTATATTTAAGTCCCATCTGGAGACATTCAATATACACCTGTCGCAGTAGTTGAATATTTGGATTTGTATTTGTTTTCTACATGTATAATTTGTTTCATAAATTCTTGTAAATACACAAGAATACCTAAATAATTTTATAATTGATCTGTATTTTGTTCTGCACAAGCAGGATAATTTTTTTTTGGTTTCCAGCCCGTGTAGCAGTGGTAAAATCCCGGGATATGCACTGGTCACTGTTGGCGCAGAGGGATCAGAGGGATGTCAGCCTGAGCTCCCTACGGATGCTGATCGTGGCAGATGGAGCCAATCCCTGTAAGTATGGAGCTTTTCCCTGGTTGCCAGTCCTGCCAAGGCTCTGCTGGTGTCAGAGCTGATGGCTTGGCAAGGTCAGCAGTTTGTTCTGCAGTAAAACACTGTTTGTGTGCCAGTGATGCCACTGTTTGCAGTTCTTGTCTCTCTTTAGCTCTGTAAATTAATTTTTTGAACGTCATGTTTTCCTTACTGTTACACTCTTACAGGAACTGACATGAACTGATCCCTGGAGATCTGTAGGTACAGATTTAATCCATTCTGGGCCAAATGCTGAAGGCCACGTAGAGATGTGAAGTGAAGGGATATTAGAAGCACTTGGTGTTTGATTTTGAATGCTGTGACCTCTTTAAGAAGCAATCAGAAAGGAACTATATAAGAAGTTGACATACAGTTGCCCTTAGGGACAAAGTATTCTGATCCCTGAAGGACTTTCCATGATGGAAATTTAAGTTGGATATCAGAAAAAACTTGTTTGCAGAGAGAGTGCTCAGGCATTGGAATGGGCTGCCCAGAGAGGGGGTGGATTCCCCATCCCTGGAGGTTTTTCAAGTGAGCTTGGCCATGGCACTGAGTGCCATGATCTGGTAAAGGGAGTGGAGTTGGCCCAAGGGTTGGACTGGATGATCTGGGAGGTCTTTTCCAACCCATTCCATTCTATGATTCTATGGGAAGTGTCAGTGAGTGTTGCCAGAGGAGGAGTATGAGTTGGGAATTTCATTCAGTGAATTAGTTGTTAGTCACTGGGAGTTCTTTTTCCAAATTACTCTTTAATAAGAGTGTGGAATATCTTTCAGACAGTTTGAAAGTGTGTTGGTTTTTATAGGGGGAGCCCCTTATACCGAGCTGGGGCGCTGGACTGACGGTCAGAAGAGCTCAGGCACAGCAGACATCAGGAGGCTTGATCAGAAGGCTCACAACTTTGGGAGTTTATTCAAGATAGATTAACAGACAGGTCTTCATAGCTCATAGTAGCAGTAGATAGTTCGTAGAAGTTCGTATGACATCATTTCACATCCTAGTAGATCTCTCACGCAGTAATATCCACACCTTTTATGCACTCTCACATCCAACATGCTACCACATAATTGGTTAACCAATTCACCTTACATACAACACAGCCTCTCACTGGTCACAAGCCCCCCCACACACTGCAGGTAGCTCTGTTCTCTTTAAGGTTGCACTCCAAACAGCTTTTCTTAAGGGATGCACTCACTGTCACCCCCACAGGTTTTGTGCACAAAAGCCACAGTATTCCTATAGCTGAGCACAAACTCTGAATTCCTGCAGCTTAAGCTTTGCTGCCCTTGGCAAAATGTTTCCAATGGTGTGATTGTTCTTTTTAGGGTCCATATCTTCCTGTGATGCCTTCCTGAATGTGTTTCAGTCCAGGGGGCTAAGGCCAGAAGTGATCTGCCCCTGTGCCAGCTCCTCAGAGGCATTAACAGTTGCCATTCGCAGGTAATTCATTCCCTTTTGGAGAAGTGAACCAAAACTTTTCTTGGCTATCAAAATGTATCATTAAATCACAGAAGAGTTTGGGTGGGAAGGAGTTTGATCCTCTGTGCTATGGCCGGGGACACCTTCCTCTAGCGCAGGTTGCTCCAAGCCCCATCCAACCTTTCCTTGGGCACTTCCAGGGCTGGGGAATGTGGTGTTTGGATGGTGGTCAGGAAAGACCATGACCCACATAAAGGTGCCCCAAGACCTAAGCAGAGGGAATATGAAGCCCACAGGTATCTCCTTCACTGAAGGATGGCTTGTTTTTGTTTTCTTTGAAAAGTTTATTGTTTTCTAGGATTATTCAGACACAAGGTGTTTTTTATATTGTTTGGAAAATCTACATCTAATCCTCACTGATGTTGCTGAAGGACCTTTTAAAATGCTCCCAAAACAACCCTTATTATTTAGGAGGGAGAAGATGCTGAATCTTCAATTAATTGATTATTTATAATGTCTTGTAAACAGGGGGCTAAACAATAAAAAACTATTTGTAACTGGTCTGAAAAGTACAGTTGGATTTCTGGAGATGGCAAGGGATGCTCTGAAAAAAAATACTTTGATTGTTAATAAGCATATGGATGGAATATGCTGGAATTTTTTAGAAAATCAATTTCAAGAAAACTTGAAAGAAAAACATTTGAGATTTTGAAGAGTGTTATTCTAGGGTTTTTTTCACCTAGTTACAATATATTACCAGTCTTGAACTCTCATTTGTTTAAAGTGAGAAATTATTATTTCTCTTTACCTTACCAAGCCTGAGAAACAATGGTTTTGGTGACCGTAACACCATTGCTCTGGTGATCCATCTCTGACTGGGCTTTGTGTTTTCCAGACCTCCTGAGCTGGGTGGGCCCCCCCCAGGAAAAGCAGTGCTGTCCATGAACTGTCTGAGCTTTGGTGTCATCAGAGTGGATACAGAGGAGAAGCTGTCGGTGTTAACTGTGCAGGATGTTGGGCAGATCATGCCTGGAGGTAGGAGAGCATTTCTTTTAGGTTTAAGCACATTCCACATCAGTTATCTTTACTATTATGCTTGTGCTGATAGAATAAATAAAAATATTGAACACCTTTGAGGTGGTATGACTTATGTTTTGACACATCACCTGAGTGTGATGACCAAGTGCTGTCTCAGCTGGATTTTTCAACCTTTTCAGGAGAGATTGACCCTAAATGTTGGGTTAGGCACGTGCTTTGGGCTGGTCTGCAGAGCTGTTTTGCTCCTTACTTGGTAGCATTGGTGCTGACAGACCTACACCTGTGTAGTAACATATGGAAGAACATGAAACATAAAGCATAATAAGAAATAACAGCTTTCATCCTGCCCTGATAGTCCATGGAATGGAGGGGAATAGAAGGGACTAGAAAGAATAGAATATTTCAGTTGAAAGAGACCTCATGGAAGGGATGGAACAACTAATTCTGGAAACCATTTTCTCATGAATGTGGAGGACAAGAAAGTAAATCAGTGAAAGTGCAGGAGATCAGCATGGAGTCAGCAAGGGGAAGTCATGCCTGACCAGCCTGGTGAAGTGACTGCTTTGGTAGGTGAGGGGAGAGCAGTGGATATTGTCTTGTATTAGAAGTTCTGGAGAAGAACCAGTCAGGCTCTTTTCAGTGTCCTGCGACAGAACAAGAGCCATTAAACACAAACTGAATCACATGAACTTCCCTCTGAGCAGAAGGAAGAACCTTTTCCACTGTGAGGATGACTGAGCACCAAAGTTGATTCCCCAGTTTGGTCATAGAGTGACCTTGGTGATGCTGAGGAGCCACCTGGATGTGGCCCTGGCAGGTGGTGGCTGTGGGTGTTCCTGCTTGGGCTGAGGGGTTGGACCTGGTGATCTCTGGAGATCCATTCCAAAATCAGCTATCCTGGGAGTGCCAGACTGGATATTCCAGCAGGCTGCTCAGTCCGGGGTTAACCTGTTTCCTGGTGACATCTGTTTGTAACTTCCTGAATTAGGCAGACCTGGATTTTGTTCCTGAACCTGTTAAGTGGATTGAAGCAGAGAGACCTTTGTCTCTTCCCTGCTGTTCTCTTTGAGACTCTGCTGTTGGGTAATGCTTCATTTGGAGAGGAGAGTGCTCTGGAGAAGGTTAATAAAGGTGCAGGGTGCCAAACCAGACCTAAGGCTGTGGGCAGTGGGGTGAAGGAGTGGACACTTAGTGCTGTCTGCTCCAACTTTCAGGCTGGCAGTTCCATGGCACTGTCTGTCTCAAGGTACCTCCAACTTCAGGCCTTGTCCTCACCTGCCCTGGTGTATGTGGAGAGGATGAAATGCAGATTTTTTTTTAGAGTTCTTTGTAGTTACCAAAGAACCTCATTGGTTCTGGTCATGCCCTTGGCACCTTTGGCTTTGCTGTTCTTGGTCTCCTTATGAACCTCATGGGTTGCTGTGGATCCAGAGCCCTCCTCTCTGCAGGGCATTTACTCAGGGTGAAGATGAAGTGGAAACCAACTTGTGCCTTTTCAACAACAACCTCTTCTCTACGTCAGGGCTTTGACACTAGGAGGAGGAGGCAGCTTCCCACTCTGCTGATGACATCTCAGCCATGATGTAGCAAATTTCACTGATCTTGTTTAATTTTCCTTATTATTCCCAGAAACACTTTGCAACCCCCAAGAATGGGGGTTCTGTTATTTGTACTGAATTTAAATTCACATTTAGAGCTTCCTCCTGCTACCAATAAAAGACTGAGCAGAAGCTCTGCATTTCATACCAACAGGAAGGGAAGGAAGCCCCTTTGAGGTCAGATTGGAATGGGAGCACAGCCATCGAGGAGAATGACTGGGGGGTTTTGGGTGGCCTCAATGAGACACCATAAGTGCAGGGGAGAAAAAAAGTAAAGTGACCCAATCTGACTTAACTGGCTTCTGAATTGCTTCAGCTGAACATTCAATGTCAAAACTTGCCTGCAGAGACCCAGAAGACATTGAGCTGTGACTGTGGTGACTACACATACAGAGGAATAAGGTGCCAGCAGAGAAGTCACTTGGTTGTTGTGTGGCTCCTCTCAGGGTTTTTTCCAGCCTGATCAGTACTCTGATTCTGTGACTGGCACCTGTGTCTTGACAGAGCGGTGATATTTCTTTGTGGACTGCTCCTGCTGCCTGGTTTGAGTGTCCTCACTGCTGCTGTGCCTCTGAAACCCACTGAAATTCAGCTTTTCTCCCAGTCTTCTGGTTAGATTATATCTTAGTCATAGGGCCATGGAGGGAACGAGTCTTTGTGCCCTTCAGGCAGCCATGAATCCTCTGGTGTACTGACTGAGCTTAAATTCATTGTTGGGCCAGTTTTTGTTCAGGAAGGTGGTACTTGATCAAGGATGGATTGAAATCTTTCTTTGGCTTAGTTTATCCCTTGGAGATGCTCCTGGCTTTGCTGTGTGGGCAGGTGTGCTTGACTGCACCAAGGCATAAAACAACCTACAGCTGCTCTTTATAGTCAGCTATTGGGGTTCTCAGTCCCCTTGGTTAATCTTCCATAGAGCATCTGCTCAGTGCCAGGGTAAACTCTGCCTTGGGATGCTGGAAGAGTTCCCTGTGTGCCTGTGGGTAAGGAATTTCACCTCACCATGAGCTGTTAATGAAAAACACACCCCTGTCCTTGTGAAATGCCTGATGGGCAGTGAGAGGATCTGTGACAACTCCTTGTCCAGTTCCTTGGAGCATTGCCTGGCAAATCTCAGGGGATTAGGGTGCCCTTTACAGGCAGCAACAACACTACTAGAACTTTCTAGGTGAGTAAGAAGTGTTGAGGGACTTGCCTGACTGAGAGAACAGTAATTTGTGTCTCACTGAGTGCCTCAGGGTGATACAGCTTGGAAGTGATGGCTGTTGTTATTACAAAATACAGTAGTTAGTGGCAAAACTGCTTGTAGGTTAAACAGAATTTGGGCAGCTGAATGAATTAACTTCTTGAAAACTCTGATTAGCATTGGGCTGTCAGAACCTGGGTCAGATTTGCTCCAATTTGTCCACATGGTAAAAATTCCAGCAGGAATTTCTCTGTATGTTTACTAAGTCAGAATATACATGATAGAGTTCATTCTGGAGTATAATGGATGTCTCTGAAGCAATTTTCCAGAGTGGAGAGGAACTCAAGGCTAGTTGTTCCTTACAGGTGTGTGCCAAATGAGAAGGAATTAATGACTTAAGGAAAGGAATGACATATTTTCAAATGAGTCTGCATGTACATTCTAACAGTGGGTATACTTGTGCCTGGTAAGATTGATGCTTTTTCCTGTGTGGTATCCATGGAGGGTGTGCCCTGTGCACCCTGGCTTGGTGTTTGGCATACAGGAGAGGACATTCCACCACCTGGTCACTGCCCCTCTGGTGGCTGACAAGTCGTGCTCTTGAGCTGCTTTTGGTTTTGTATTTTTTCCCTTAGATTGCTGTGCTTTCACCAAAGGCTTAATGTGAGTCAGATCCCATCCCTGAAGGCTTTGTTCCATCTTCTGATTCCCACTGAACTTGGAAATGCTCACATGCCCTGGTCTTTCACATCCTTTGTGATGCAGGAGCTCACATTCCTGGATTGCATTTGGAAATGGTCAAGCCACATGGTTTTGATCTCATTTTCTGTGAAGATCCCAAGCCTGCTTTATTTGGTTAGAAGTTCATGGATAAAGTGTCCACTTTCACCCTCATTTTCTTCAGGTCTGTTTGTTCTGAGACACTGAGCCCTCCTGCTCTGGGGATCTTGTTCAACAGCCTCATCAGCGCCAGGGTCATGTCCTGTTTAACCCACAGGCCACTCTTGATGCCACATCTCCTTCACATTCATTACTTACCATGAGTGCCCATCACAGGACCCTCAAGGGAAGGGCAAACATCCACAGGGAAATCTTCCCATCCAAGACAGCATGGGAATTCTTAGGAGAAACCCTACTGTGCATTCCCCTGGAATCTTCTGGAGGGATGACATTTTGCCCTACCTGTTGACCACCTTTGGTTATTTTGTTTCTCTCTGGGACTGACAGCGCTAAATTTGTCTTACAACAATCTTCAGTTCATTTTTTTGGACTGGTGAAGATGGTAGGGAGAGTGCCATACCTGCTTTCTTTACCTTTTTTGTGTCTTCACTTTTCACATCAACTGGAATGGGATTGCCATGTTATCATCTTGGCAGCACATTGTACCTTATCCTTGAATCTGGATGTGCTTGCTCAGGGGATTCAGTTGAGTTTGTCTCCCTGCCACTTCCCAACTAATAATTTCCATTCTTTTATAGGGATCCTTCTCATGTTCTTTCTTTGGCAAGAGAGTGACACTCTCAAATCCAAAATTCTATATCCCCAGAGCTCCAAATCATTCTAATCCTCCTTCCCAGCTGCAGCTGCCTTCTTACACTCCAGCAGAAAACTTTGGGGTTGCACCAGACCTTGGCCTTCTGCATATGCAGTGTCACATTCTGCATTGTGACTGTATTCAGTAGCTTTCCTAGAAGTTCAGGAAGGATAATTCCAATTTCCTAAGTGTTCTGATGCTCATGTTGTCTCCAGCCCTTGAATGTCATTGTTTCCTCTGTTTGTCTCAGCAAACATTTGCCCTGGTTCTGATAGTTCCCACACTGAATCTTCACTTGCAGAGGAACATGATCCCTTCATCTCAGTGCCTGATTTGTGCAAGGTGTTGTTACAGAACAACTTGGTGCATCTTTCAGTCTTTTTTCATAAGTTTTTAGATAACAGCACCTTTTTTCCACCGAGTCCTTAGAATTTGTTGTAATAATCTGTTCCACTTGCCTTGAGTCTGACACACAATGGTACAACAGAACCTATCTCTGCAGAACAGCTTCTCTTGAGAGCTGTGCCAGTGGTACACTTGAGATGTTTTCTTCCACTTTAAATGTACTTTGGATGCTTGTGTGATCCTCTTTAGAATCTGGGAACATGTTCAGCCTTCTCTAGGAAGTTGGCTTGCTTTATGCTTATTGCCCTTTCCAGAGGAGCAGGAAAAGATTCAGGTCCTTGCATTTGCCATCCCCATGTGCTGTTTTTATCAAAGTCAGTTCTCAGGAAAACCTGGAAATACCTTCCACAGTGACTCCAGAGGCATTTTGTCCTGGGCTTTTACTATTTTTCTTAAGGCTTCATGCTTCCAGAAGAGAAGTTCTAACTAAACCCTGAAGTGCAAGGGTGGCTGGTGGATCCCCTGTGGAACCCTGGAACAAGAGAGCACCTTCTGCCCCTCATCAGCAGCTTTGTCCTCAGCCTTGTGCTGTGCAGGCCCCTGGCATTCTTCTTGAATTCCTGCTGTGCCAGTCCTGAAGCATGCAGAGCTGCATCCAGCCTTTGGTAGGGCATCAGTGTGGTCCTTTGCACAGCAGGATTCTCATCCTCTGCCAGGGTGCTCCTTGGCAGGTTTCACTGCTTACTCAGGGTCACCATCTGCCAGAAAGAATGTACATGTGGACTCATTTGAAGACAGAAAGCTTTCTTGGCAGGAGTCTGTGCTCTTCGTGATGTGCAGTCCACATGTACATTCCCATCCCATCTGCTTTTCCCTTCTCTCTAATTCTTTTTCAGATGCAATGCTGTTGAGAGAGACTGAGATGGTGGTAGATGCACTCTCTTGTATGTCACACATGAAGCAGGAGCAGGAGGAGCAGCGAGAGTGCAGGCTCCCAGATACTGCAGAAGGGCAGCCTTGCAGTATCCCCTGGCAGGGCAGAGCTGGGCCTGCTCTTAGAATGTACCTGTAGACTACCTGTGTCATACAGTGGTTACTGGTAAGTGGTTTGTTCTTTTTTACCTGATCAGAGTGTTAGGATTGTCTTTGGGCTTCGTGGATGGAGCAGCACTTGGGGACTGTAGGTTAATCCATTGGTTTTTCCATGTTTGTGGATGTGCTGAGGGCTGGACATTTGTGTATGCCATGAATTATTGTGCTTTCTCCTGTTCTTAGCCCCTCTCTGCATCATTTCTTGAGTGTTACATACAGAGTCTGATCCCAGCTCCAGTTATTTCACAGAATCCCAGACTATTCTGAGTTGGAAGGGACCCACAAGGATCATTGAGTCCAACTCTTAAGTCAATGGCCCACACAGGGGATTGAACCCATGACCTTGGCATTGTTACAACCAAGCTTTAACCAACTGAGCTAATCTCAGGGTCCTGTAGTAATAAACCATATCATGAGTTTCAATTTACCATTAAGTTTTAAACAACCTTTTTTTCCACTTTCTTACTCTTAAATGGCAAAATGTGGGGTTTTGCATGACCTGACTGATAGTTCATACTGTAAAATTTAGTTCCAGCCTTCTAGTTCATACATATAATATCCAGCAACTCATAGTATAGAATTTAGTTCCAGCCTTCTAGTTCACACATATAATATCCAGCAACTGAAACTGCTGTTCTAATTTGGACTTGGAGCTGTACCAGAATTTGAGTAGCATCTCCTTACTTGGTCATCCAGGGTTATCATTGCATCATTCCAAATAATTATTAGTGAGAAATGCTAGTTGTTCTGATAGGTAATTTTTATGAATTTGAGGTAATTTAGATGTTGATCTGCCTTTAGGGTGACTGATTCTCTCTCCAGTTCAGACCTAAGATGCTGACAACTGAAGACTTCTCTTTGAAAGTGTTCCCCCAGCTCTGTGTTCCCAGCAGTTCTTGGTCCATGCTGGCAGCAGAGCTGTTTCATCCTGTTGATTTTGTATTGACCTGTGTATTGCTGATTTCTTTCTTAATCTTGAGTCTTAAGTGCTCAATCAAACTCGCTTGCTCTGTTGTGCCTTGGATTCAGCTGCAGCTGCTGTGGGGGCTGTGAAGCACTTAAGAAGAAACCATTGCATTTATCAATTTAGCCTTGGAGGACACATAACACAGGCTGTCCAGAAGCTGGAGAGAGCTCTTTTCACAGGCTGTGTTTTGGTGTAGCTGTAGAGAATTGATATTAAAACCTTTCTCTGTGTGTGTCAGCTGCTGGAGCACACTGTGAGCCTGTGTCCTTCTCCTTGCAGCCAACGTGTGTGTTGTGAAGGTGGATGGGACTCCTTACCTGTGTAAAGCTGATGAGGTTGGAGAGATCTGTGTGAATTCGGGAGCAACTGGAATTGCCTATTTCGGCCTCCTCGGGATCACCAAGAATGTCTTTGAGGTTCGAATTTCCTTATCATGTAAAGTGTAATTGTTACATTTCTAGTGTTCCTTAGAATCACAGAATCATAGAATGGTTTGGGTTGGAAAAGACCTCCGAGATCATCAAGTCCAACCCTTGGGCCAACTCCAGTCCCTTTACCACATCATGGCACTCAGTGCCACAGCCAAGCTCACTTGAAAAACCTCCAGGGATGGGGAATCCACCCCCTCTCTGGGCAGCCCATTCCAATGCCTCAGCACTCTCTCTGCAAAGAAGTTTTTTCTCATCTCCAACTTCAATTTCCCCTGGCAGAGCTTGAGCCCGTGCCCCCTTGTCCTATTGCTGAGTGCCTGGGAGAAGAGACCAACCCCCACCTGGCTAGAACTTCCCTTCTTGTAAATAGACTTACTTGTTCCTTAAATGTCCCTTTTTTGTTTGGTTTGGGGGTTTGGTTTTGGTCTTGTTTTTTTAACTAGAAAAATCCTTGGCCAGATACACTTTGCTTCATTCCTAGAATCATAACAAGAAATTCTGTCTCTTAGAATCCAAAATACCAGGTATCATCTGCAGTCAATCAGCTGCTGCTACATTCCACAATGCAGTGCCTGTGTGAGCACTTCAACTCATTTTAGCTCTGAATTAACCCAGAAATCTTACGTGCAGACATTGCAGTCCTTCCACCTGTATTTTTCCTTCCACTGGTACTCCAATTTCTGTCGATAAAGGAGTGGAAGGTCATCAGTGCAGTGAGTGTGTGAGTCTTTCTGTGTTGTTGCAGGCCATCCCAGTGACAGCAGCAGGTGTGCCTGTGTCAGACCAGCCCTTCACAAGGACAGGATTGCTTGGCTTTGTGGGTCCTGTAAGTGTGAACAAGCCCTCCTTTTTCCTGACTCTCAGTTCTTCAGTAGTGCCCCTGAATTCAGCAGAATTCCACCTTTGGGCACTGCCCTCTCACAGCTTCCCAGAGTATCGTTGGCTGGGGTGGGGCAGTGTTGGCAGGAGTGAGGAGGTTTTTCTGCTCTGTTCCTAACCCTGCCTTCCTTCCAGGACTACTTGGTGTTTGTGGTGGGGAAGCTGGATGGGCTGATGACAGTTGGTGGCCGCAGGCACAATGCAGATGACGTGGTGGCCACTGCCCTGGCAGTGGAACCCATGAAGTTTGTCTATCGAGGAAGGTGAGTGTGTTAAAACCTTCAGTGCTGCTCACTGGGCTTTGTGGTTCCTTTTTTCACCCACAGACATAAACAGGAGCAGTGCATGTGATTTTTATACATGTGTGTTTTGTGGGGAAGGTGCTGACCTGAAAGACAAATATTGACACCTGCTTCATGCACACCAGATTTTAAGTTGCTTTCACATTCTATCAAGGTAGATCTCTAGGTGTATGTTTAAGACACTCAAATGAAGGTCATGTGCCAGGTAAGACACCTCTGTCTCCCTGAGCCTTTTTGGCAGAGTGGCCGAGGAAATCACAGAATCATAGAATGGATTGGGTTGGAAAAGACCTCCGAGATCATCAAGTCCAACCCTTGGGCCAACTCCAGTCCCTTTACCAGATCATGGCACTCAGTGCCACGGCCAAGCTCAGTTTAAAAACCTCCAGGGATGGGGAATCCCCCCCCTCTCTGGGCAGCCCATTCCAATGCCTGAGCACTCTCTCTGCAAAGAAGTTTTCTCTGAAGAATGTTTCTAAAGAACATTCTGCTGAAGGCCCCTCAGAGACAGTGTGTGTTGTATCACCAACCTGAGTGCTCTTCTCTGGCCAATGGCTCAATATCCAGAAGGAAATCAGTGACAAGTGGGGTCCCTCAGGGGTCTGTACTGGGCCCATCCAGGCTGGGGTATGAGCAGACCAAGAACAGCCCTGCTGGGAGGGAAGAAATTCTTTACAGAGAGAGTGCTCAGGCATTGGAATGGGCTGCCCAGAGAGGGGGTGGATTCCCCATCCCTGGAGGTTTTTAAACTGAGCTTGGCCGTGGCACTGAGTGCCATGATGTGGTAAAGGGACTGGAGTTGGCCCAAGGGTTGAACTTGATGATCTCGGAGGTCTTTTCCAGCCCAACGGATTCTGTGATTCTATGACTTATGGGGGCTGCTGGATGGGAGACTGGAGATGCCCTGTCCATGAGCACTGGCAGTCCAGAAAACAGCTGTGTGTCCTGTGCTGGTCCCACAGCGTGGGCAGGAGGTCAGGGGGCATTCTGCCCCTCTGCCCCACTCAGTTGAGACCCCACCTGCAGAGCTGCCTCCAGCCCTGGGGTCCCAGCACAGGAAGGACGTCGAGCTGTTGGATTGGAGGCCATGGAGATGCTCCAAAGGCTGGAGCCCCTCTGCTCTGGAGACAGGCTGGGAATGCAGGGGGGGGTTCAGCCTGGAGAAGAGAGATCTTATTGCAGCTTTTGAAGACCTAAAAGGGCTTAACAAGAAAAATGGGGACAGAGTTTTCAGTAAGGGCTGTCATGATGGGAAAAGAGGTGATGGTTTTGAACTGAACGAGGTTAGATCAGGCGAGATACAGGGAAGACATTCCCGACTGGGAGGGTGATGAGGCACTGGCACAGGTTGCCCAGAGATGCTGTGACTGCTCCATCCCTGGAAACATTCAGAGTCAAGTTGGAGGAAGCTCTGAGCAGCCTGGTCTGTTTGAAGATGTCCCTGCTTATTGCAGGGGGGTTGGAACTCGATGACCTTTGAAGGTCATCACAAACTATTCTGTGATTCTGTGAGTTTTCTTCATTTTTCTATCACCTGTGCAATAAGCATAAAAATAATGGCACATTCCTGGCTGAGGCATTATTAATATTTTATCCTAGAAGATGCAAGCCTAAAATTAATGTGATTCCTAAATGAGAGTTCAATATTTTTCAGTGCAGGTTGGTAATTTGGCACAGGCATCTTTAAGAAGGGATGTAGAGCCACAAGTCTGGTGTGCGTGATGGAGTTCTGTGGTCAAGGTTTGCACAGCCCCTGCACATATGGAACTTGCCTGTCAAACACATGCAAATCCCCTCAAGAAAAAATCCCTTCCAGCAGTGACCCCACATGTGTTCTATTCTGTGATTTTGTGGTGACCTGGCATGAACAATGCTTGCGTGTGTGACACTGCCCTGAGAGGTTGCACCAGCCCCATGTGATGATGCCCCACGCCCTGCTGCCCACCTGTTGCCCCCTCTCATTCTTCTGTCCTTTGTGTTTTAGGATAGCAGTGTTTTCTGTGCCCGTGTTGCATGATGAACGGATTGTGCTTGTGGCAGAGCAGCGCCCTGACGCCTCAGAGGAGGATAGTTTTCAGTGGATGAGCAGGGTCCTACAGGTAGTCAGTCTGTCCTTTCTGTCTTTCCAGGCTGATGTATGAAATGAGAATATTAGAGTATCTTCTTTTTTTTTTTTTTCCATGAGCCAAAACTATCAGTGCAACCACAGAACGCTGATATTTTTCAGAATGTGTTTCAGGATTGATAACACTCAACTTTTGTATAAAGTAAGACTCCCTTTCAGAATGTTTTTTAACTTCCTACTAGGATTCTCCAGGTCCTAAGGGTGATGGGTTTTTTTGTTTAATGCTAATATCTCTTCCAATTCCATGCTCAGACTTAACCCTGAAAATGTTTACTTAGTGAAAAGTGTCCAAAAAGCCCCTGAAAGCTTTTTGTGTCACTAAAAACCTTAGTCTAGATCTCCAACTGTAAGCATTAAAAACTCTCCTCCCTTGATTCCTTTATTTGTATTTCCTCAGGGAGAAGGGGCATTGTGGTAGATTTGCATTTGTGGATTTCAGAATTAATCAGTTCTAAGAAAGTCAAATTTGTGAGAGCAATTATGGAAGGCTTTGGTGAAGGGACAACTTAAGGGAAGTTTGCTCTTATGAGTCAGGCAGTTGGATAATAATGGTTTCTAATTTCAGCTTTCTGGTCTTTTTGGAGGGAATATCTGGTAATACAAAGACTTTTTTATGGAGGAAAATATTTTTATTTCTCTTTTTGGAAGTGTCATAGCTAAAATAGACACTTAAGTTTTAGGCAGCAAAGGTGCTTCCCTCCCTGTTTTTGTGGTCTTATGTTCTACTGTGCTTTTGTGATTGTGCCATACATGCTAAATTTGCTGTAACATAATTTTGGCTCTTGAAAAATCTCTGCACTTTTTGCCCACTTTTAAGATACTTTCCTAATCCCTGATGTGCAGGTGGCATCCCCTTGATAGAGGGCACAAGCCAAGTCCTGGGTCTGCTCCTGCTCCCATTGAAGTCATGGCACAGCTTCTATGAGTTCAGTGAGTGCAGAATTGGACCCTTTATTTGCAAACTGTGGTGCAAGTAAAAATTTCGATGTTATAAATGACTTGAATTCAAATTCCTGCTGTGCCAACCTCCCAGTTGATAATGTGGAACGTATTTTTTTTTTATTCCTATCAAGGCCATCGACAGCATCCACCAGGTGGGTGTGTACTGCCTTGCCTTGGTGCCAGCCAACACTTTGCCAAAGGCTCCACTGGGAGGAATTCATATTTCAGAAACCAAGCAGCGCTTTTTGGAGGGCGCTTTGCATCCCTGTAACGTCCTGATGTGTCCCCACACCTGTGTCACCAACCTGCCCAAGCCTCGACAGAAACAGCCAGGTGAGGGAACCACCAGGGCGTGTGTTAGGTGTGCCAGGTGTGTGCCAGGTGTGCCCCTGGCACTGCACTGCAGGTGAGGACACCACCAGAGCATGTGCCAGGTGTGTGTTAGGTGTGCCCCTGGCGCTGCTCTGCAGATGAGGGAACCACCAGGGCATGTGCCAGGTGTGTGTTAGGTGTGCCCCTGGCACGGCCCTGCAGGTGAGGGGACCAGAGTATGTGCCAGGTGTGTGTTAGGTGTGCCAGGTGTGTGCCAGGTGTGCCCCTGGCACTGCTCTGCAGGTGAGGAGACCACCAGAGCATGTGCCAGGTGTGTGTTAGGTGTGCCCCTGGCACGGCCCTGCAGGTGAGGGGACCAGAGTATGTGCCAGGTGTGTGTTAGGTGTGCCCCTGGCACGGCCCTGCAGGTGAGGGGACCAGGGCATGAGCCAGGTGTGTGTTAGGTGTGCCCCTGGCGCTGCTCTGCAGATGAGGGAACCACCAGGGCATGTGCCAGGTGTGTGTCAGGTGTGCCCCTGGCACTGCCCTGCAGGTGAGGGGACCAGGGCATGTGCCAGGTGTGTGTTAGGTGTGCCCCTGGCACTGCTCAGCAGGTGAGAACACCAGAGCATGTGCCAGATGTGTGTTAGGTGTGCCAGGTGTGTGTTAGGTGTGCCCCTGGCACTGCTCTGCAGGTGAGGGGTCCAGAGCATGTGCCAGGTGTGTGTTAGGTGTGCCAGGTGTGCCCCTGGCAGGCTCTGCAGGCTGAACTGATGGTCCTTCCCTTGTCCTGCCCACCCTGCAGATGTGGGTCCTGCATCCATGATCGTGGGAAACCTCGTGGCCGGCAAGAGGATCGCCCAGGCCTCCGGGAGGGATGTGAGCCAGCTGGAGGACAACGACCAGGCAAGGAAGGTGACTCTGATGTCCTGCTGTTCCTGAGTGTTTGAATTTGCTTATTCAGAGTGAGAGGAGACCCAGTGGGATATTCAACTGAAAGGAAACCTGAGTGTCTCTTCTTTTCCATCTCAGTTCCTGTATCTGGCGGATGTTCTTCAGTGGCGAGCTCAGACAACTCCAGATCATCCCCTATTCCTTCTCTTGAATTCCAAGGTGAGATGCACTCTTAAGTCATGCTCAGAGATGAAAATCAAAACAAAAGATTCTTTAGATTCTAAGAAAATTCCAGCCAGAAGTCTTTTCCTGAAATGCTTCAGGTTATTTTAATGAAGCAGACCAAAACTGCCAATTAGTAAGCAGCAGAGTTTTTCCACTTCTGCAATTTTATGCCATATCTTTTATTCCACATCTGGAATTTCAGTGTCCCTAGCTTAAAACTTTGCAGTAATTGCATTTCCTGCTGTAACGCAACTTTTATGATATTACTGGGAGCCACAATTGTGTCTTCATCTCTGAGCACAGGGTAACTGGAAGTCAGAGTTGGAGGATTTCCTAATTAGAAGATGTAGAGCCTAAGTAGAGGATCCTTGGGACAGCTTTGGAGTCCTATTTTCCAGGAGCACTGCCACATCCCTCAGGGAACACTGATGTCTTGTCCTGGACTAGGCTTTATCCCACAAAAGGATGTCACTTAAAACAACAGGGACAGCCCAGTGACAAGTTGGATGTACCTTGTGCTGTGCTGCAGACAGTGGGAGGGAGAATGAGTGTCCAGAACGTTCAGCGGGAGGCCTTGGATAGTGAAGGATTTGCCTTTGTGGGTCTCAGT
Source organism: Sakesphorus luctuosus (assembly GCA_013396695.1). Taxonomy (NCBI): domain Eukaryota; kingdom Metazoa; phylum Chordata; class Aves; order Passeriformes; family Thamnophilidae; genus Sakesphorus; species Sakesphorus luctuosus. Next base: position 25,381 of record VWZD01000531.1, on the reverse strand, counting down.
CAGAGAGGCAAAATGGTTTAGGACATGGTTCAAACTTTAGACTTTTCTTATGAGGCTGTTCTTTAGCAAAAGGAACTGTTTCAACGTTGTTATTGTTAGAAATCACAGGAATTGGTTTATTCTCTCAGAATAAAGAGGACTTAGGGGGATGTTTTCTACTATGAAGAAGCACCTTCCTGGGTCACTTTGTTCAGGCAAATTGACAAGGAGACTCTGCTAAAGGAAACACAAAACTTGGGCACCAAGAGATTACCTGTTGGTGAACACTTGTCTTAAATAGCAGGGACTAATGATCCTCTACAGTGCTACATGTTAATGTGTTCACAGCTCTTCATGAGAAACCCTTTTGTTTTACACCTTTTCCTGTCGATATCAAAGTGAGCTGCTGCTGTTCCTGTTTCAATAATGCACTCTATTTACTGTTCTGATTTTGTGTGATGCATAAAATCCTGCTGCACTGTGAAAGCTCGTGGTACCAGCAGCATTTCTGAAACATGGAACCAGGGGCTTTCACAGTTAAGTTGAAGTAAGGACAGATGAAATCCTGCCCCTGCAGCAGGTGCTTTCTGTAGAACAGTTTGAATAAAGGTTTCTGCTGGCACTTCCCTCCTGTGCAGGGCACTGTGGCCAGCACTGCCTCCTGCATCCAGCTGCACAAGAGGGCAGAGAGGGTGGCAGTGGCACTGCTGGAGAAGGGCAGGCTGAACGTTGGTGACCACGTGGCCCTGGTTTATCCTCCAGGTAAGGCAATACAGGCAGCAAAAGCCACAGTCAGCACACGAAAGGAAAGTCCTGCCCATGAAAATATATTCCTACATGTTTAAAGTTTGCAGGATTGGAATAATTTTTGCTACCTTTCAAATGGAAAGCATTTGAACCCTGTGGAACTGGGCATGGCCAGGAGCAGCCTGGAGGGGCCCTTGTGACAAGTCCTTGCATCCTAATAAAATTGATGGCAAAAAGCACCTTGAAATAAATAACTGCTGAGAAGCTTTTTATCTTTTTAGCAGGAAAGGTATTTATTGACAAAGTTGGAGGCACATCCGGTTCATACTGGGCAAAACTTGCCTGACTCGTTTGTGTAAAATAAGCCATTTATAGTCTTGGGTTCATAGTTACACCTTCTAATTTCCATATTAATGACTGGGTGAAATCTTGGGCAGAGCTTTCCTTTTAGCTTGGAATTTGGGTGGTGGTCTCCTGACTTCATCCCTTGGGTGGTCTTGAAGCATCTTCATCACTGTTGGACTTACTACTTTCGTTTGTTCAATGCCATGACCTGTCAAACTTGTAAAAGCATAGCTTTAACTCTACAAAGTCTTGGATCTTTACCATTTTATCTTATTGAAGTGTCTAACTTACCTTAATTTATGACTTCTAATCCAACTGGTCGCTGTAATTGCTGGACAGTCTGTACCAGAACAAAGTGACTCCATCACTGTTTAAGTGGTCTGACTGTGTAAAAAAACACTTTGCAAAGCAGAATTAGAAGTTACACCAAACTAGGATTTTGCTCCCCTTTCTCTTTCAAAAAACCAGACCACTTTGTATTCTGATTTTAGAATTTTTCTATTCCCAAATCTCCTTTGCAGGAGTGGACTTGATAGCAACGTTCTACGGCTGCCTGTATGCCGGGTGCGTGCCCATCACTGTGCGCCCTCCTCACCCCCAGAACCTCGCCACCACCCTGCCCACTGTCAAAATGATTGTAGAGGTAAGGCTGGCACACTCCTCCCCTCCTGCTTTTGGGAGCGTGGGATGGTTGGTGGAGCATGATGAGTCCTGCTGGTGAAGGGAGTGGAGCACAAGTGGTGTGGGGAGAGGCTGAGGGAGCTGGGGGTGTTTGTGCTGGAGAAGAGGAGGCTGAGAGGTGACCTCAGCACTGTCTGGAACTACCTGAAGGGAAGTTCTGACCCGGTGGGGGCTGGTCTCTTCTCCCAGGCACTCAGCAATAGGACAAGGGGGCACGGGCTCAAGCTCTGCCAGGGGAAATTGAAGTTGGAGATGAGAAAAAACTTGTTTGCAGAGAGAGTGCTGAGGCATTGGAATGGGCTGCCCAGAGAGGGGGTGGATTCCCCATCCCTGGAGGTTTTTCAAGTGAGCTTGGCCATGGCACTGAGTGTCATGATGTGGTAAAGGGACTGGAGTTGGCCCAAGGGTCGGACTCGATGATCTGGGAGGTCTCTTCCAACCCAACTGATTCTATGATTCTGTGAGTTGCTTTGGTCGATGCAAAATAAGTTAGGAAATAAAATATTCACTATGCTGTGGCTGAGTCAGTAAATAACTTTTTTTTTTTTCCCAAAACTCATTTAAAATGATCTTTTATTGTTGGGATTCACTTTGCTTTGTTTCCAATGATTGTCTTCATCTGTTGATCTTATTGCTTACCTCCTCTGGATGGATGTGCCATCCCTTTCACATGCATTCCCTGGTTTTTAACTGGTTTTAATGATGTGCCTTTTGCAGGTCAGTAAGTCTGCGTGTATTCTGACCACCCAAGCCATAATGAAACTGCTCAAGTCCAAGGAGGCTGCAGCAGCTGTAGATACTAAAACATGGCCCACTATTTTGGATACAGGTACTCAAGCCAAAATGGAAATAGTTTGAAGAGTGATGTATTTATCTTGTTACACCTTAACTGCCTAATTGAGAGGTTGTGTTGTGCTTCAACACCTGATCTCTACAGACACAGTTCTCAATCATTGTGCATTGCATTCAAATGGCTGTCCAGAAACTACAGGAAGCATCTCTTGATAATGCTGTAAAGATAAAATTATTTTGTCCTTCAAAAATAACATGGTGCTTTTCTCTTTTTATTTCTTTTCAATAGATGATATGCCTAAAAAGAAGCTGGCTAGTGTTTTCAGACCTGCATCTCCAGATATGCTGGCATACTTGGACTTCAGTGTGTCTACCACTGGCATATTAGCAGGAGTAAAGGTAGAGTAATAAGAGAGATAACTACCCTTTGTTTCGTTATGTGCTGGTTTAAAGGTAAACTGGCAGGAGAAATGAACCCAGCTCAAGAGAGAGTATAAGTCAGAGTTACAATTTAATAAAAAATATTACAAATAAATACAATGACACAAAGAGAAATTGCTTTTAACCCACAAACCCAGCAGTGTAACCCAGCCCCCTGGGGCACAAACACAGTGGGGTTTGGTGACCCCTGTGCTGAGCCCCATGTGGTTCCCCCGAGTCCAAAGGAAAAGGAAGGGACAAACCTGTTGGTGCAGATGATGGCACAGTCTGGTGGAGAGTGGTGGGCTCCTCCTGCCCAGGTTCTGCTCCTCCTCTGGATCCAATGAGTGGTTCCAAAAGTCCCCAAATCCCAAGATTCCATCCCCTCAGGTGCAGGTGGGAGCCCCCAGTGGGTCCCCCAGGGCAGGGAGTTCCAGACTGGGGGATCTGACTCTGGGAGTCAGGGGGGATTTTGGAATGGTTGCTGGCCCCTGAGCAGAGCTGAGCCCTCAGGTGGGTGTGGAGGTGCCAAGGAGTCCCTGGAGGGGAGTTCTCCCAGCTCCTCTGCCAGGCTTCTTTCCCAGCCACCTCCCAGGCTGAGGGCTCAGGTGTGCCCTGGGCAGCTGCTGCCAATGGGCCATTGGGAACAGTTGCTGGGAAATGAATGGAGGGTTTAGAATCCACAGCTTTGGTCACACCCACACGGTGATAAACTGGTCCCACCTGCTGAACTGGGACACCTTATGTTTAGGAAGGAATATGTGATACCTTTTTTAAAGAGAAGCCCCTGAGAGCCCCTGTTTTCCCCCTGCAGATGTCCCACGCCGCTGCCAGTGCCTTGTGCCGCTCCATAAAGCTGCAGTGTGAGCTGTACCCGTCCCGACAGATTGCCATCTGCCTCGACCCCTACTGTGGCCTGGGCTTTGCTCTGTGGTGCCTGTGCAGGTATGTCATGGCAGCCCTGGGGCTCCTCAGCTGTGCCCAGCCTTCCCCACAGTGCCAGGGAGCAGGGCTGGGTAAAACTGCCTGAGAAACCCAAATTAACCTGGTTATCGATAGGTCAGAAATCACCTTTCGTGCTATGAAAATCCATTGAAGTCAGACAGTTGTTTGAGTAACTCTGGGTTTGCAAGTGGAATTATTAGATACAAAATTCAAGAAAAAAAGGACTTTGATTAAATCACAGAATCACAGACTGTTCTGAGTTGGAAGGCACCCACAAAGATTGAGTCCAACTCTGAAGTCAATGACCCACAGAGGGGATTGAACCCATGACCTTGGCAAATAAATCCTTTTAAAGTCTTTCGAGATTAAACTGTATGTTTTGTTAAGACCCTTAAGGTGTTCACTGCAAGATTAATATGCACTAAGAGATACTGCTAAAGGAAGTAGTTAAATGTTTCTTATAATCAAAGAGTCCTGAATTGATTCAACCAGGTAACTTCTCTAAAGCAGCACATCTTGCAAAGCTGCTAAATTTTCCTGGGTTTTTTTCCCTTTTAAAACACACCATATGCTTTAACTAAACCATTTAATAGTGTTTTAGATGTTTTGTTAAAAAATGAAGAAACTAAAGCTTTTGGATGAAAGGTTGTTTTGTAAACAGCTAAATTGACTGTATTTACACCCGTCTTTTCTCTCTGTAATTTCCCAAACTGGAGAAGAAGTGCACTGAAGGAAAACAAAAATTCAGCTTTGGTAGGATCTGAGGGTTTGTGTCAGCAATAAAGTGAGGCAGGGGGGAGGGAGAAGAACCCTCAGTGATGGAAGAATTAAAATGTAAACTCAAAGAAAAAAAACAAAAAAATGAAAAGTGGTGTGATTCTGATGCTGAATTTCACTTGCTGTCCACTCATGTTAAACAGTATACAGATTAAATATTCACATAAATGCTGTTTAAAAACTGAGACAGCCAGGGCACAGGCTAGACAATTGCACTAAAAACTCAAATGGTGCAATACAATGTTAAACACTCATTTCTCTCAAAGCAAAAGGTACATTTTCTCATGAATGAGTGAGAAAAACAAGCTCGATTACAAACTGTAATCTGGAACTGGAATGATGGTGGTTAAGAATTGGAACTGGAATTGGGTGGTGAGACCCTGGCACAGGTTGGGCAGCTGTGGCTGCCCCATTCCTGGGAGTGTTCCAGGCCAGGTTGGAGCACCCTGGGGTAGTGGAAGGTGTCCCTCCCCATGGCAGGGGGTGGAGCAAGGTGGACTTAAAGGTCCCCTCCAACCCATGTCACTCTGTGGTTCTGTGATGTCTCAAACATTAATGCTGTTGTGTCACAAGTTCTGTCTGTTGGAGGCATTGAGTGTTTCCTGCAGCTCAGCACAATTTACTGCACAGAACAAATACACCCACCTTAAAGTTTGTGACTCCACTCTGCCCCACAGTGACTCCCTTCAGCTCCACAGTGACTCCTCATCCCCAGAGTGACTTTACTCAGCCCTGTAGTGACTCCACTCTGCCCCACAGTGACTCCACTCTGCCCCATAGTTCCCAGCTGACTGAGAGATTCTTGCTCTCTTGGAGAAGATAAGCTGAAGTTCAGGTTCACACCAAGCTCCCAAGTTTTCCTGTATTTCCTTCGCTTTGACTTCACGTAACTTTTGCCTTTTGTTTTGATGCTGGCTTGAAGTTTTCCTGTGCCTGTTGCTTTCTCTCCCCAGTGTGTATTCGGGTCACCAGTCCATCCTGGTCCCTCCTCTGGAGCTGGAGAGCAACGTGTCCCTGTGGCTCTCTGCTGTCAGCCAGTACAAAGTGCGTGTCACCTTCTGCTCCTACTCCGTGATGGAGATGTGCACCAAAGGGCTTGGCACACAGACTGAGGCTCTCAGGGTGAGTGGGCTGCATTTTCCAACACACTGTGAGCTACAGACTTGGATCTCTCTAAAAATACTTGATTTTGGCCTGCAGAAGATGAGTTTGTGTTTCTGGGAGAGCCTTATGACTTGATTTTTGGGGAATGTTGAGGTTATGGGAGATTCAGCTCTCATATTTCTGGTGGAGGAACAAAGAAAAAAAATAAGAAGTCTTATATTTTCAGCTTTTCTGATTTGTGCCACCTCTGTGCTGCTGGGTATTTCTGAGATTCTGGGCAAAATACGTAGCAAGCCTATCAACTTTTTTGTGTCTGAGAGAAAAAAAAAACACCAAAAAATCCCCTGACAAAACACACACCAACAGAAGAAAGGAAAAAGCCCAAAGCCTCACCAAATGGAAGAAACGTCTCCCTCAAACAATAAAAACAAAAAGGCCCCCAAAACCCAGCAAGTCTCACTTGCTTTCAGATCACTTAATGCCAAAAATGTTGAATTCTAGAATAGATGTAATCTTACCCAGCTTTGGAAGTGTTCCAGACTAAGTTGGACAGGGCTTGGTCTAGTGGAAGATGTCCCTGTCCTGGCAGGGGATGGAATGAGATGAGCTTTAAGGTTCCTTCCCACCCAAACCATTCTACATGGTTATACCATGATGTGATTCCTAAATTCCAAATTACAGCCTAACACATCCATTTATTTTTGAGGGAAGTCTCTTAGCTCAAATTTAATTTCCTTGAAGAGGAAGGAGTGTTCCACAGCAGTAACTTGGCTGTCCTGGACTTCCACTGGGAACACATGGCAGGTCATTCCCAGAAAAGTGTCTGCATTGTGCTTGCCCTCAGTAGAGACAAAAACTCCTGTCCATGTGTTCCTCTGGTCCTCCCCAAAGGGAATCCTGGCCCCCAAGTTCAGTTCTGACTGGCAGGAGCTCCTGATGGCTGGAACTCTGCCTGCTTTGAGCTTTCAGCTCCAAATTCTGAGTGACTGCTGCAGCTCCATGATGTCCATGTCTTCAGTGTTTAGTTCATAGAATCATAGAATGGATTGGGTTGGAAGAGACTTGTGAGATCATCAAGTCCAACCCTTGGGCCAACTCCAGTCCCTTCACCAGATCATGGCACTCAGTGCCACAGCCAAGCTCACCTGAAAAACCTCCAGGGATGGGGAATCCACCCCCTCTCTGGGCAGCCCATTCCAATGCCTGAGCACTCTCTCTGCAAACAAGTTTTTTCTCATCTCCAACTTCAATTTCCCCTGGCAGCAGAGCTTGAGCCCGTGCCCCCTTGTCCTATTGCTGAGTGCCTGGGAGAAGAGACCAACCCCCACCTGGCCACAACTTCCCTTCAGGCACTTCCAGACAGTGCTGAGGTCACCTCTCAGCCTCCTCTTCTCCAGCACAAACACCCCCAGCTCCCTCAGCCTCTCCCCACACCACTTGTGCTCCATTCCCTTCTCCAGCCTCCTTGCTCTTCTCTGGCCCCGCTCCAGCCCCTCAAGGTCTTTCCTGACCTGAGGGGCCCAGGACTGAACACAACACTCAAGTTATTCATGTCCTATTCTGATGCTTTTAAAGTCCTTCTGTTGCACAAATTAAAAGGGTTTATGTCTAGAATTGCTGCCTGTGAAGTTGAAAGGTTGTTTTTTCCCCTTCCCTCTCAGCTGAAGGGAGTGAATCTGTCCTGTGTGCGCACTTGCATGGTGGTGGCAGAGGAGAGACCCAGGATCAGCCTCACCCAGTCCTTCTCCAAGCTGTTCAAGGACCTGGGCCTCTCTGCCCGGGCAGTGAGCACCACCTTCGGCTGCAGGGTCAACGTGGCCATCTGCCTGCAGGTGAGACTGAGCTGCTCATTCCTTCCAGGGAATCCCTGGGAACTTGGTAGGAAATCATGTTCAGCCATAGGGATTTCTTTTTCTAATGACCCAGAGCTCTGTTGCTTCATCACCAGGTTAAATAAGCTTTTAATAAGATGTTTCATTATTATAATTTCACTTTTCTGTACTAATCACAGAATCCCAGACTATTCTGAGTTGGAAGGGACCCACAAGGATCATCGAGTCCAACTCTTAAGTCAATGGCCCACACAGGGGATTGAACCCATGACCTTGGCATTATTACAGCCAAGTTTTAACCAACTGAGCCAATCTCAGGGTCCAGTTGATTTGCTTTTCTAATTCAGAGATTCAGTATTAAAAAACTTGTTTCCTTCCTACTATGCAGGAGCAGTATAAAGTAAAATAAACAGCTTCCTCTCCATAAATATTAAATGTTACAGGCAGGGCTGTTTCAGCTTTTGTTTTATTCAGGTTTTGTCTATTTGAAAAATACCTCTATGTGTAATGTAGAATTAAATGGAAGACAGAGTTCCTCAATTAAGACACAGGGAAGACTTTTAAAGATCTTAAATGAGTATTATCAACGTGTAAATACTTTTGTCTCACCTTATGTGAGAGCTGGAGGATTTTTTTTTTTAATTAAAGGTATAAAATTGGAAGCTTTGAGAGGGAGGACATGCCCATAAAGTGCAGAGCCCTAAATACAATGACCTGCCAGAACCACCCTTGACAGTTCAGTATTGAGCTGATAATAATCTCTTGTGTGTAATTTAAGGAGATTAAATCTAACTTTTCTTACTGGGATGTTTCCTTTCTAGTCAGGAGATAAAAACAGAGAAGTATTCCAAAACCTACCTGAAAAATCAGGTACTAAATATGGACTAGAAAATGGGAAGGCACCTTGGGGGTTTGGATGATGTTTGAGTTTATAACAGATAGTGCTCAGGTTTCAGATGAGGCAGAATGTAGCTTTGTATATGGGGAATGTCTTAAATGACACATGAATTAAGTGTGTGTAATCATAAATTTAATTTCCAGTTTTACTGGTATGAATTACACTTAATAAAATAGAGTTTTATGAAGATTGCTGCTGTAATTCTGCAAAACTTTATTGTCCTTATTTTTACTTCCTGGTGCCCACTAGATGAAGAAAGGCCTTTTTTCATCTCAGAAAATATTATAATGTTCTGAATTTTCCTGCAGGAGAAATGTTTTGGGACATGAGTTTCTTAAATATGTTGCCATTCTCAATTTAGATTCTATAGTTTCTCTTACAATGAAAGGAGAAAAGGTTTTTAATAAGGCTTAGCTAAATGGTTACCAAGATATATGTCCAGAGTGACTTTATGAATCAGTAAATGGAAAATAATAGGAGGAATACACAAGAAATCAAGATAAGGTTTTAAATCCTTTGAATAAAACATGTCAGCTGCCAGGTATGAAAGAACAGCTTTCCAAGGTGCCTGTCTGTGTAAATAAGAATGTTAAAAAAACAGTTGGGGATAAGGGACCAAACCAGTTTTTCTGCAGAATATTTAATGGCAACATGAAAAGTACTTAAAAAACCCCCAAAAAACGTGAGGAGTTTTTTACTGGGCAGTTAAGCGTCCCCTTCATTTTCTGCCTTTTTCATCACTGTTTTTCATTCTGGAGCCCTTTCTTATTGTGTGGGGTTTTCTATCCCCTTTTCCCCATTTTTCCAAAGTGATACCTGTATTAGACTTGTTTTAGTTCATTGGATTTAAATGAATGTGGGGAATGGCCCAACCTTTGGTACAAATCAGCATGCAAATAAATACATAATGTTCCAGCCCTGAGGAGGTATTTCTGAAGCTGCAAGCAGCCTTATAAAGGGAGGAGGGATTAATATAAAACAATGTATGAACTGCCTTAGTCCTCTCACTGTTCATTAACTGCAACTTGCATGTGTCCCAGAGAACCCCCTAAAGGTGTCAGTCTCCTAAATAATCTGAAATGCCAATTTTCTTTTCACTCTAAAACAGTATCAGTTTTGTTTTCTGTCTTACTGTGTGTATCCTGTGTTTCCAGTGCCTCTTTGTTTGTATTTTCTTTTTTTTTCCCCTTTCTCTCTGTGTCACCCACTTTGATGGCCTCTGTCACTTCTGTCTGTGGTGCTGCTGTCAGCCCAACAGGCTGGGCAAGCTGGCTGAGCAGGTATGTGTGCTCCTCCTGTCCTCCAACCCATCTGCTGCTGCAGTGCTGGGCATTAAACCCACACTGCTCTGTGCTTAACATCCTCTGTGCTTGCTTTTTGGGTGCTTTGCCAAAAGAGAATCTTAAAAAATTAATTTTAAAATGAAAAATTAGACCCTTAGACTTCCCTGTACCACCTACTTCACTTGTGCATTCATTGATTGCATAAAAAGTAAAGCTTTATTACAGCAAAGGGGGGCTGTTTTACTGTGTTTCCTGGAGATTAGGGAAGTGTTTTATAAGTGTCAGTAAAAATGGGAGCAAAATTTGTGAATTTATGTGGCTGTGAGAAGGAAAACAGGATCTTGTGGCTTCTATTGAATTTGTTTCTTCCTCCTTATTCTTAGGGAACAGCAGGACCAGATCCAACAACAGTCTATGTGGATATGAGAGCACTTCGACACGACAGGTACAGACTGGGTTGAGTTATTAACTTTTTAATGGCAGTAGAGGAGAAACCTCATCCTCATGGCATTGGTTGGGTGAATATTCTTGGCATTGGTTGGTTGAAATGTTCTTGGCAGCAGCCAGCTGAAACCCTGCCATATTATATCCCTGGCCTCTTCTCTTCCATCTGCTCTCTAACTGTCCCTCAGAAAGTGGAAAAAATACAGTTAGAGTCTCCCTTAGTCTTTTTGGTTTTTTCCTTCAAACCAAACCAGCTCCATTCCTGCACCTTCCTGGGCTGTGTTGTGTCACTTTGTTCCAGTGTCACTTCATCCCAGTTGAGCTGCTTGTTTTATTTCTTGAAATTCCTACTGATGCTCTTCAGTGTGACAAGTAGAGGTCCAGGAGAACCTTTTTTTAGAAGGTGAATTTAAAATGCTGCTGAAACTGCAACCTTAGGGCTCTGTTGGAGAAAGTTACTCATCTCTCAGAGAGCAGAGTTACAGGTTCTTAAAAGAAATGTGATCTGTGGAGATGCCAATAAGGAAGTCTTGAAGACATCTAGAAACTCCCAACACTGTCTTACTGTGTTGGGAATAACTGAGCATAATTGGTTGGTTGGCAGCTTGCTCAGTGCAGCTGAGGGTGGGGTAACAGTGGGTATGGTAGAACATGTTGTTTTAACTTCTGTGTGAGTTCTTGAAGTGTTGTACAAACACATCCTCTGCTTTTCTCAGGGTGCGTTTGGTGGAGAGAGGCTCTCCACACAGTCTGCCCCTCATGGAGTCTGGGAAGGTGAGAGTGATCCCTCCTCCTCATGGAATCACAGAATCCTACAGGGGTTTGGGTTGGAAGGGACTTTAGAGATCTCATCCCGCCCCCCTGCCGTGGGCAGGGACACCTTCCACTATCCCAGGTTGCTCCAAGCCCTGTCCAGCCTGGCCTGGGACACTTCCAGGGATGAGGCATCTCTGGGCAACCTGTGCCAGGGCCACTCCACCCTGACAGGGAAGAATTTCTTCCTAACATCTGATCTACACCTGCTCTTTCAGTTTAAAGTTGTTATGACCCTCATTATGGCCTCATGACTCTTACCTGGACCGTGAGCTGCTCCACCTGGATCCCAGGACAGAATACTTGTGACAAGCTTTTCTAATCACAGGGTATCCAGAAGAGGTACTAGAGAGGTCATGATATGATCAGGTGAAGTTAAAGTGCAGCCAGGGGCAGGACATGAAGCAATAGGATACCTTGCTACCATCGAAAAAATCCGAGGCCTTCATATGGAAGGCATTTTCTAGGTGTGAAACCAACTCTGAGAGTTAAAATGGTTAAATAAGTTAAACAACTTTGTAGGAGACGGGTGATATATGTGGTGCAGAGAGGAATAGCAAGGGAGGCAGAGACTCTTGACTTCTGTGGTTCTGCATTATTAACTTTTCTTTTGATGAATTTTTCTTCTATGTACTTCTTCCCCAAGATTCTTCCAGGAGTAAAGGTCATCATAGCACACACAGAAACCAAGGGACCTCTGGGAGACTCGCACTTAGGAGAGGTAAAGTTTTGGTGTATTGTGTTTGTCAGCAGTGATTTGATAGATCAGTATCTCCTGTTAGAGAAGTGCCTGCCCCTGAGTGGGACAGCCTGGGTGTGGCACATGAGTGAGACCCACAGAGAGCTGGCACTGCTCACACACCTGTGTTGTGTGGCATAGCTTGCCCCTCCTGTGCCAAACCACTGCCTGCCAGTACCAGGTGAGACCAGGTGACTGGTCTGTGTCTGCCTGGCAGCTGGATGTGCTGGTTTAAAGGTAAACTGGCAGTGGAAATGAACCCAACACAAAAGAGATTATAAGGCAGAGTTACAATTTAATAAAAATATTACAGTAAATGCAATGGCCCAAAGAGAAATTGGGTTTAACCCACAAACCCCAGCAGTGTAACCCAGCCCCCTGGGACACAAACACGATGGGGTTTGGTGGCCCCTGTGCTGAGCCCCACATGGTTCCCCCAAGTCCAAAGGCAAAGGAAGGGACAAACCTGTTGGTGCAGATGATGTCACAGTCTGGTGGAGAGTGGTGGGCTCCTCCTCTGGATCCCACCAGTGGTCCCAGGAGTCCCAAAGCTCAGGATTCTCTCCCCTCAGGTGCAGGTGGGAGCCCCCAGTGGGTCCCCCAGGGCAGAGAGTTCCAGACTGGGGGATCTGACTCCAGGAGTCAGGGGGGATTTTGGAATGGTTGCTGGCCCCTGAGCAGAGCTGAGCCCTCAGGTGGGTGTGGAGGTGCCAAGGAGTCCCTGGAGGGGAGTTCTCCCAGCTCCTCTGCCAGGCTTCTTTCCCAGCCATCTTCCAGCCTGAGGGGTCAGGTGTGCCCTGGGCAGCTGCTGCCAATGGTCCATTGGTAACAGTTGGTGGGAAATGAATGGAGGGTGTAGAATGCACAGCTTTGGTCACAGCCACACAGGGATAAACTGGTCCCATCTGCTGAACTGGGACACCTTTCCTGTAAGGCAAATGCCTGGTTCATTTTTCCACTTTACTGTCCCCCAACAACATGTATATAAAACTCCTTTTTTACTCCTTCTGCCTGATCATTTTTTGTGTGGCAGAAGTTAATGATTTTAATAAAACTGGCCTTTTGGAGCAGTCAGAATTGTCAGTGAAACAGATGTTTTAAATCAGTATGGCCAACCAAGCTGAGCTTTGTGTTTGTTTGCTGCCCCAGATCTGGGTGAGCAGCCCCCACAATGCTGCTGGGTACTACACGGTGTACGGGGAGGAGGCTCTGCACGCCGACCACTTCACTGCCCGCCTGAGCTTTGGGGACACCCACACCGTGTGGGCTCGCACGGGCTACCTGGGCTTCCTGCGCAGGACGGAGCTCACCGATGCCAGTGGAGGTGAGTGAGGGCTGATACAGCAAAAAACACCAGAAGAAAAGAACTGCTAAGAGAAAGTTTTGTATTCCATGAGCAGCAAAGGTATTTATTCCTGTGCAGGGAAGCGAGGCAGCTCACGCTGCAAAATCTTCCTTGCCCAACAGGTGTCAAAGCAGGCTGATTTATACATTTGAACAGGAGTGATTACAACATTTATCATTCATCTCAGGTGGCCAAGAAGGCCAATGGGATCCTGGCCTGGATCAAAACCAGCGTGGCCAGCAGGCCCAGGGCAGTGAGCCTTCCCCTGGACTCTGCCTTGGGGAGGCCACACCTTGAGTGTTGTGTTCAGTTCTGGGCCCCTCAGTTGAGGAAAGAGATTGAGGGGCTGGAGCGGGGCCAGAGAAGAGCAAGGAGGCTGGAGAAGGGAGTGGAGCACAAGTGGTGTGGGGAGAGGCTGAGGGAGCTGGGGGTGTTTGTGCTGGAGAAGAGGAGGCTGAGAGGTGACCTCAGCACTGTCTGGAAGTGCCTGAAGGGAAGTTGTGGCCAGGTGGGGGTTGGTCTCTTCTCCCAGGCACTCAGCAATAGGACAAGGGGGCACGGGGGGCTCAAGCTCTGCCAGGGGAAATTGAAGTTGGAGATGAGAAAAAACTTGTTTGCAGAGAGAGTGCTCAGGCATTGGAATGGGCTGCCCAGAGAGGGGGTGGATTCCCCATCCCTGGAGGTTTTCAGGTGAGCTTGGCCATGGCACTGAGTGCCATGATGTGGTAAAGGGACTGGAGTTGGCCCAAAGATTGGACTTGATGATCTCGGAGGTCTTTTCCAACCCAGCCCATTCCGTGATTCTATGTTTATTGTCTCGGTTTAGCCCAGCTCTTTTGCCAAGCCTGAACTGCCTCCCCCCTCCTTCCCAAAACTTTTCCCAGCAAAGGAAAAAAACTGAAAGGAAAGCAAGAACTCAAAAGAAACTGAACCAAAATCAGAATATACATATATTTTCTAACATCTACAACTACATATGTAATTTGCACACACTATTAGGGGCTCCCAGGGAAAAGGGAAAAAGGGAATGGGAAACCAGGAATAAAGAGGGACAAAAACAAAACAGACAAATACAATCAAAAACTGTAAAAAGGAGGGAAACTGGCAAAGATACAATCTCACCAACTCCAAGAGGAAAACCAACTGAGCAAGGGACCAACATCTAGGTTCCTTCTGCTCTCAAGCCTCACCGGAAGAAGGAAGTTAAAAAAACCCCTTCCTGTCTCCCTTTTAGTCCATCCTCCCTTGTTATGTGGAAAACACGTGTGTAATACTTACGTAATGCCCATTTCCCTTGTTAAAACTGATTACTAAGGAAGCCTGGATCAAACCCATCACAATTATGGTTACAACATCTCATTACATATTGATTACAGGTGGAGTTAGGGTGGTGTTTTCTTCTGGCATCAGTTTTGGGGAGGGGTCTTTCCGTTCTTCATCCCCAAAAAAAGGGTATCAGTAGGTCTTCCTCATTTTGACCCAGCTTGCTTCTTTTCATAGGTGACCCAGCCAAATGTAGTAGAAAAAAATCTTGGCTAGCTGCCATTTTACTCTATTCACGTATCTTCCACCACCTGATTTATCGCCTCTGGTTTACGGTACAACAAACTCAGTGATGACTTAAGTCCTGGTAAAGAGAACAGAACGTGCTTAGTGATAAAGATTGAGCAAACAGGCCTAAAACTTGGAGAGGGGGTTTGGGAATTGAGCCTTGCTCCTTCTCAGGGCAAACCTTCTGCCTGTGTGCCAGGGTGGGTTCTACAGCTGATGGAAAAGTGAGGCTGAGGGTTGGGGGTGACAGTGTGTTTGTGGATCTCCTGATGTCTGAGGTAATTGATGAAGAGATTGATGTAGAGAAGTTTGGAATGTGTCCTTGAAGGAAAGCAGTTTGGAGAGATGAGCTCAGTTGGTTAAAACTTGGTTGTAATAATGCCAAGGTCATCGGTTCAATCCCCTGTATGGGCTGTTGACTTAAGAGCTGGATCCTTGTGGGTCCCTTCCAACTCAGAATAGTCTGGGATTCTGTCTGGGATTCTGTGCACCCTTAAGGAGCAGAGAGCCACCTGTAGAGTGTGGGATACCTTGTTACCAGTAAGATCTTTCCATGTATGCCTGGTGAACTGACTAACCAATATTGTGATGGCATGTTATACACAAGAGTAGATAAAAGGTGAAGCTGTAGCTAAAAATAAAGCCAAGTTCTAAGGTCAAGCCTTCTGATGTTGCTGTACTGGATCCTTTTCTGACCATCATTAATGCTCCTCCCATTCACCTCTACAAATGGTGACCCCAAGCACAGTTGAGAGTTCAGAAAACACAGGATCTTTACTAACAGGAGTGACCAAATAACAGGAACCCAAAGAGAAGGGAGGGAGAGAGAAGGAGGGAGACTAAAGCAATAAGCCCAAACATGTAAGCACCCCACTCACCACGGGGTTACTCACCTAAGGTTGTCTTACCAACTCAGGACACTCCTCCAAGGCAGAGGCTACATCCTCTAGGCATTGGCACACAACAGGTGTACCTGCTGTCTTTTTGGGGAAAAACCACCAACACCAAGAGCATGAGCCCTCTCACCTTTTTTTGAGCCTGCTGGTGACATCTGTCTAGGGAGGTGTGGCCAGCAACCCCCCAGGAAGAGGTCCCAGGCTCTGCTCTCTTTCTTCCTCCTTGTTCTCTCCCCCTCAGCTCTCCTCCAAAGGCTGTCAACTGATAGGAGAAACCCAAGAAACTTTAGTTTATGCAAACTCTGTCTTCAAGGATGAAGTCTCCACTCCATCAGCTTTTGTTCCCTAGAACTTGGGAGGAAAAGCATAAACCTTTTCACGGGTGGCATGAGCAAAAACACAGACCAAAATGTCAACACTTTCAATTCCAAATACACCTGCCTGAAACTCCTTGGGGCAGCTGGGCCAGCAAAGAGTGGCTTGTCCTTCAGATTTATCCTGACTTCCATCACAGGAGAGTGCTGAACTGAGCAGGAATTGTTCCATTATTCAGCAGGTTCAAGACACGGAAGATACCATGGATTTCCCAGCCTTTGAGAAGTTAAAGGTCTAAAGGAGAAACTTCTCCCTAATTTTTCCAGTAAATTGTTAATCTTGGGGGTTTTTTCAGTCTATGCCAAGGTGTTTCATTTTGGGAAATGGCACAGTTTGTCTTCCATCTGCTTGTATTTTCTGCTGAGACAGAATACATAGTAGGTCTGACTCTTGGTTGTAATATATATA
>VWZD01000529.1:101550-183290 GCA_013396695.1 Sakesphorus luctuosus | reverse complement strand
GTAGGGGATGCGGGGAGAGGACGGGACACAGTGAGGGGACGGGACACGGGAGTGGACACGGGAGGGACCGGGACGCGGGAGGAGAACGGGACGCGGGAGGCACAGGCCCGCTCGCACTGCCGCAGACCCGCTCGCTCCCTCACCCACAGGAGGAGTCTGGAGAGACCCGCCGGCCACTCAGGGATGTGCCCCAGACGTGGCCGCTCCGCTCAGGTGCAGACGCCGAGGCCTCCCCGGGCAGCGCAGGGGCCGCTCGGCCTCCAGCCTTCTCCCCCACCCTTCGCTGGGCAGCGCTCCGGGCCGAGGGGGCACCCGGGCCGGGGGAGCAGCTGCCCCCGCGGGGGCCATCGGGGTGCTCAGCGCCGCTGGCACTGCTGCCCTAGCACTGCCGTCCTGGTGCCCACACGGCACAGCCAGGAGCGATCTACATCCACAACCTCCGAACGGAACCATCCAGAAGGACCCTCGACCTTGTCCCCCCTCCCCGCAGCACCGCCCTGGGCTCAGCACCCATCGCAGCTCCGCTTCCCACGCGGACAGCACCGCTGACCCCATCCATCCCTCCCTTCTCGCGGATCGACGCATCCCAGCACAGGCGGGAGAGGAAAAATACCACTCCAGTACACGCGGGAGAGGAAAAGCAGCGCGGGCAGGGCAGGGCAGGAGCAAAGGCTCGTCCCGGTCAGGGCTGCCCTCCTGCCGCCACGGTGGGACCAGAGCAGGCACCGAGCGCTGGAAAACCATCGGCTTCGCAGGGGAAGCATGCGAGGAAAACAGCAGTGCCACGGGAATATGAGTTTTCTTTTTGCGGTTGTGCAAAACATATTTCAAGCAGTTCCCATTCAGCTGAGCAAATAAGAGAAAAAATTGCCAAGAACCTTCTGGCTAAGTTTTAAGGAAATTTGCTTTCATCTTGACAACCCTTCTTCATTTCCTTCCCATGAATATCTCAGCAATCCAGTTTACTCACTCAGAGGATCACAGAAAGAAAACTGTGAAGTAAATGTCAGTATTATTTGCATCTTTATCCAGTCTGCCATAAAAGCAACACCATGTTATTTATCTGATCTAGCACAACTCAGTAACAGCTCAAGTATAGAATATTCATGATGTGCAAAGCAAAAAAATGTTAATCGTTTGAGAATACAAGAGGCAAAGAGCTGAGCCTGAGTTATACAGAGAACTGCCTCAGTCTGGGTCTTTTTTTTCCCCTTACAAATAATTGTTATCAACTGAAAAACTCCCATTCAGAAACTAACATTTGACCAAAAAAAGCCTGACAATTTCTGTATGGGGGAAAAAAGAATAATGCATCAATATTCTTCTGATTTCTTTTCAGCTGGCCAAAGAGTTGGCTGCGCTGGGTGAAAGCCAGCTGTGTTTGTTCAAAATGTTTTCTGTTCCGTCAGCCTTGCTCCGAGTCTCCCAACAGCAAAGGCTTCTCTTCTCCTGGAGGACACGGCTCCAAAAAAGCCATGTTGCCATCCAGAGGGTGGGCACAGGAAGGCAGCAGCATTGTGCCACAGAGCCACCTTTCCTTGCTCGCCTGGTGGGATTGTGGTGACCAGCAGCCCCAGAGACAGTGGCCACCAGTGTCCCCTTGGAGGACAAACCAAGGACATTAAATTCTATTGAGGTTTTTGGTGCATTTTCCTTCATTTCCCTCTCTGAGCCAGAAGGCTTCTCCTTCAGCTCCCTGTCCATCACCTGGTCCTGACCCAGGAGCAGGCAGCCCCCAGCAAGGTCCTGTTTCTCCTGCTTCCCCCAGGACCCCACATCCCAGACTGCCATCAGCCCCCACTGAGCAGACGGCCCCGGAGCCCAGGCAGGGCAGCACTGTGGAGCTCAGCAAACACCCCAGGAAGGCAAAACCACTCTCTGGGCCACCAGTAACCTCCAGTTCTGCCCACCAGGCACCCGTGCAGGAAGGGCAGGGGTCAAAGGGCTGCTCAGAGCAGGAACAGCCTCAGGGACAGCTCTGGACAGTCCCGAGCCTGGAGCACACGGCCTGTCCCTCTGTGCTCGCAGCAGCATGTCGAGATGGCGGCAGCCTGCTGCCAGAATTAGCTCTGTCTTAATTAACAGCTTTGCCTTTGTTCTCAGATGCTGCTTCAGGCAATGCCAAACCCTTTGTGGAGGCTGAAGATCTGGGATCCCAGTGAAAGGAAGCATCAAGAGTTACAATATGCCATGGCACAGATCTCCTCCTCAAAATCCCTTGTAACCACCTTCAAGACCAAAGGGGTCACAGCCTGCACTGGTCCCTGACTGACCTCGCCACACCAGCTGTGATGGGACCAGCAGAAGCACCAAGATGAATCCCACTGGGCTGTCCTTGTGAACATGGTGGGCAACCACACCCCAAGCGGGGATCTAGAGGGGTCATCTCAGATCCTTCCAGCTGCGAAGTGGCCAAGCCCAAGCCCTCAGAGCCTGGCATCTCCTGTGACATCACCTGGAAGGTCTACCAGAACTACCACCCAGCTCAGACCAGGGGCTCACAGGGATGGTGCCCTTGGTGGCAGGAGGATCCTGGCAGGCTGCTTGCTAACACAGGAGCGGCTCAGAGCCGGAGAAAGGTCAAAGGAGCCTCCCCTGTGTCAGCCCCGTGGAGCAGCAGAGCTGGCAGAGGACACAGGAGCCTCTCTGAGCCAGAACAATCACAGAGCTAAAGCACCCATGACACTCCCCGTTTCTTTTCCAAGCCGAGGCCAGGCCTGTGGGGAGGGCAGGAAGCTTTCCACAGAGCGCAGGAGCAGCGCTCCCGCATCCCTAATCCTGCAAGGCAGCGCAGGCTGCTCCCAGCCTGTGCATTAATTGCAGAGAAAAAGCCTGCACCTACAGCATCTTCCCAGGAGTCAAAGCCTGAGGAGCTGGTAAATTCTCTCCCTGATAAGAAAAGCAGATGCCTTCAATTTTCCAGCACTCCAGACTTGTCTAGTGTGCACCACAACACACGAGCCAGGTGAGACAGGGAACATGTGCAGTGGTGGGGAGCAGCATCCAGCCCCTGCAGCACGGCCTGCAGAGCTGAACCCCCTCCTGCCAGCCCAAATAAATGTAATATGACGTAATAACATTAATTAGCAGCATTAAATATTCGGTGTATTCAGGGCACAACTCAGGCACTTGGCACAGTGCAGCCCAAACCGCTTACTGTACTCCCAGAGGAAATAACCTCAGGGAGACTTTGGGCTTAAATACTATCGGAAAGCTAAAGGGAGAGAGGGAGGGAGAGGAGTTATTGTCCTCTCCAGGCATTCACAGAAAATTCAGGTGCCTTATCAGAGCAGAAGAAGCTGTAGGAAGGACGACTCCTTTGTCATGTGAACAATTTGAGGACTAAATTGAAGCGAGACGTGAAGAAAAAGTAGGTGAGATGAAGGTTAATTTGGCAACTGGAGTGAGAACAGAGGGAGCTGGGCTATGGAAGAGTCTATTAATTCCCTGGGCAAGAGACGCAGCCAGAGCCGGGACGTGGAGTAACTCCCCGCACAGTCCTGAAAGATAAATTGCAGGTTCTTCTGCTGGAATATTGTGTTTATTAAGTTCTGAAATGGGAGACAGTCAAGTGCCAAGTGCCTTGAGCCTCTCAGTGCCTGAGAACATATTAATCACTGAGGGGAACGGTGTTAAGGCAGCTCTGGTGGGACTCCAGGCACTACGTAACACCCACTCCACACTGCCATGGAGGCAGGGAAGGCACCTGCTCCTCTAGCAATGAACAGCAGAGACCAGTGAGGATGAGTGAGTTCCTCTTAGGAACAAAAAAATTCACCTTGCTTCGTAGATACTGCAATTTCTGCTGCCTGGCTTTTCCTCGTAATTGGGCTTTCCAGGGTGGTTGTGAGTCCCAGCAGATGCACCAGCCAGAGGACTACACAAGCACAGATCAGGAGTGCTGCTTGCTCCTCGTTTTTCCTTTTTTCCCAGTCTCTCCAGGTGGAAGGATCTCTTTGTTCCTTTTGAAGGACGAGGATTAACAAAGGCAGATGCAAAAGAGAAAAACAAAACTGCTTTGTCTGAGGATGGATGACATCTTTTTATCTGTTTCTAATCTGGCTTCAACTTTCATTTCTTTAGGAGGAAAAAAAAATCCAAAGATTAAATTTTATGCCAAGGCAAGCTATAATAAGTGACAGAAACACTCCATCTCCAGGTCCCTGCTAGCTCTGTGAAGTCAGAACATTCACAGGGAAGAAAGCAAAATATAGACAGACAAACACTTTCAATGGAGATTTAAAATAAAAACTCTCTTCATGTTCCAAATGCAAAAGCTACCAAAAAATATGTCGCTTCTCCAAGGAAATTTCATTATCTTGAAGTGAAATGCAATTTATCTTTGGAAGCTTTAAAGAAGAAAAAAAAAAGCAGGGAGGGGAACCTGCCACAAGAATTTCACTTTATTACAGCATTTGGCTTGTTGCAGTCTGAGCTCCGTTCCCATGTCTGGAAGCACAGAAGAGGTGGGAAGTTTTTAATGTGCAAGTCCATTCAAAGAAAGAGACATAAGGGAGAATGGTCCAGCCCACCCCATATCTGCTGCTGCAGGGTCCCATTCAGATATTTTTCTACTGAATTCACCCACTACAGAGCAAAAAGCTGGCTGGGATTGGGTGCTCGCCTCATGCACAGGAAGCTTCCTGTTTTTTCCTACTTTATTGTGATGAATTTCCAATTGTCACAGTGATCAATGGTCCCATGAACACTATCATAAGGGTAATATGATTTTTGCCTCTGTTTCTATCACTCACAGGGTAATTACATGGATGGTTGCACTCAAGGGCGTGTGTCCTGCACCCCTGCACAGAGCACACCCGGAGCACATGGAGCCTGGTGTTACTGCCATGCCCAGGACAATAACCCTGGCTTTTCCCAGGTAAAAAGAATAAACCCAGGAATATTCAAAGCCACAAACCCACTAGACACACACACACAAGCCAGTGAACGTCCCTGCAGGCACTGCAGCCTCCCTGTTGTATTCACCATGGATCTCACAGACAGAGGGGTGTGAAGGCCAGAGGACCTGCTGCACCCCTGTAACCTCACTGCACACACAGCAAACCTCACCCAGCGAGTTCTGCCTTGATCAACTCACTGCTCACAACAGAAACCTGCATCTCAACAGTCTTTACCAAGCTACTGCTTTGATATCCCAGAGAGACATTTGAACTGCACAGCAGCACTTGTGGGTCCCTTCCAACAGGGGCAGTTGGCAACATTCAGGCAGCCCTTCCCGAGGTGCCTGCCGAGGTACCAGCTGCCGAAACCACGAGATGCCATGTCCTGGCTTGGGCAGGCAGGGTCTCATGATCATATGGGGAGCGGCTGAGGGAGCTGGGGAAGCCCAGCCTGGGGAAAAGGAGATTCTGGGGGAACCTTCTCACTTTCTCCAACTCCCTGACAGGAGCCAGGCGGGGGTCGGGTTCTGCTCCCAGGGAACAAGGGACAGGACAAGAGGAAGTGCCCTTGAGCTGTACCAGGGGAGATTCAGGTTGGATATCGCAAAGAATTTCTTCACAGAAAGGGTTGTTAAGCAGTGGCACCTGCCCAGGGAGGATGGAGTCACTATCCCTGGAGGTGTTCAAGGAAATGGGGTATTTGGTGCTCTGGTCTGGTTGACAAGGTGGGGATCAATCACAGGTTCGACTCAGTCTTGGAGGCCTTTTCCAACCTAAATGATTCTGTGATACCTCTGTTAGTGACCAGCACATCCCTGACTCTGCTCTGTGCCATGGACAGGGAGAGGAGGAAGACTCTGGTTACTCTGACAAGCAAGAGGGGACAGTTGCCTTCCAGGTATGTGAAAACTGCCCCATCCTCAGCTCCCACCCCTCCCCACCACGGCTCAGGATGCCCAGGCACTTCACTCAGCCACACACAAGTGCAGTTCTTAAGGGAAAGCTGCTGGAAGAAGGATGAAGGGAGTCTTTGCAAGGTTTGATTGGCAGGAGACATCAAGAACCCTGCGAGAGGGGATTTGAGGGAGTTTTGCATTTCAAACAGGGCAGGCCGGCAGAGGTTTACCCGGAGTGAAGAGGGAAGCGCCAGGCTGCCGTTTCATCGGTTAACATCTGGCAGCTGCAAAGCTCAGAGATAATTCTGCCTCCGTCCTCCAGAGAGTTCAGATCTGGGAGGGATGCCAGAGACGTGGCAACTGGGAGGGGATGAAATTCCTTCACAGAATCCAAAACAGGCAGTGAAATATCATGATATTCTTCCTCCCTTTAAATAAGTGACTCTTTGATGCTGATTGAGCCTGTGGAAATGGTATTTTTTTCATCTAAGTGGAAGGGAGAGGAAAGCAGAGAGGGCGATACAGGTGGGGGAAGGCAGTCAGACAACAGCTTTTATTTTACTGAAACCAGAGCTTTTTGATCAAAACCTGCAAAGACTTTTGATCTGGGTCTGCAAGAAAGCTTTTAACAGTTACCTGCGTTTCCATTTCGAAAAAGCCAGTAGGGACACCAAATTATTTCCATTTACAAATACCAGGTTACAGAAAATGAATAGAAAAACCTGCATTAAGAGAGATCTTTCTGCCAAAACTTGAAATTTGTTCAGGGTTAATTCCGAAAATTAACTGGCACATGCTATAACAGCCTGTGCAAAACCATCATTTGCAACCAGATTATTTCATTGTGGGCAGGATAATCACCACCTGAGCAGCATTCCATGCTCCCCACCTCTCTGCCAGCTTTGCACTTGGGGTGACCACAGTCAAACAGGGACAGTGACAGTCCACACTAGGAAGGCAAATACAACAGCAAGCAGCTTTTTCAATTACGGTGTAAACTCTCCTAACAAAGCCTGAGCACATGTGCTGCCTCTCTGCAGGCACCTCTCCTGTACATGCCACCAGGTTCATCCCAGGCCCCCTTCCAGGCTGCACATCCCTGGCTCAAGGGTGTGAACTTCGGGAAGAGGCAGCTCAACAGCACTTGCAGAGGGTCTCAAGCTCCAGAGCTGAGCACAGGTTACTGGGACAGCCTGTCCCCCTCCCGCACTCTCAGCATACCCAGAGTCCCCGAGCCTCAGCAGCAGCTGCCAGATCCAGCCGTGGGTCTGGGTGGATCCCCCCAAGTGGAGCAGCTCCTTGCTGCTACAAATTAGATGAGAGCTTTTGGGGAGCCCCCGAGTGAGGACAGCTGCTTAAGGCTTCACCCAGGCCAGCCGTCTCCTCTCCCATTACTCATCAGCAAGGATCGGTGTTAGGCTGGGGCCAGACACCCTCTGGCGCTGCTGCCCAGGCTGGGGACCCGCACCCAGAGTGCCCTCAGGCCGGGCAGGTGGCCGAGGTTTTCTCCCACCAGCCTCTGGAGGTCAGCAGCCGGCAGCACTGGGGCTCTGCACCGGCAGTGCCGCCGGGAAGCGGCACTAAAACCCGACCCAGGAAAGCAGTGGAACGCGGGGAAGGACCTGTGGCCTGAGCACAGGATGCTCCCTCCACACCACGGGTGACCCCAAATATTTGCAGGGGCCGGCACATCCTCCCTGCACTGCTCTCCTTCCCCGCAGGCACGCAGGAGGGCAGGACCTTGCTCATTAATAGGAAATGATTAATTTCCAAAGCCTGCTTTACCCATTTAATACCTTCAGGTCTTGTGCCAATTTGCCCACAGTGAGCCCCGTTCTGGGAACGGGAATGAACCCACATTTCTCTTTGCCATCCTCCAATGTCATTCGCTCGTTTCGTGTCTGAAGGACTCGCAACAAACCCTTTACAGTTAAATCATTACTGATTTTACAGAGGTTAGGAGTAGCTGGTAATGCAAAAAAAAATCTCCTGGTGAATTTGTTACACAGAATCTGACATCATCCTACATAAATCGCCATGTTCCTGGTAAATAACAAAGATTTACAGTAAAGGAGAGACACCAACAAGAACTTCTGTGAGTGAACTGGAGGGTTACCTGGTATGGAGGGAAGCAGGGCAAGAAATCACATCCAGACCCCCTGTGCAGAGCAGGAAACGGAATCCTTACCTTCACCTGCTCCAGAAAGCTAAATACCAAAGGAGGAACATGGAAAAAAACCATCCTGCTCTCCCCAGCCATGCAGGGCAGCAGCTCTGCCAGGACAAGGCAGACATCTCCTCTCAGGGACTTGTTTCCTTGGGCATTGGCAAGAAAGCCACAGGCCAGCAACGCTCAGAGCCACAGCTCTGCTGTGTGCCAGAAGCTAAATATTAACCAAAAAGGGGGATTTCCCTCCCCAAATACAGCTGTGACAGAGCATCTTCTGGTGTGGCTACCGCCCACTCTCAGCTGGCTGGGGACAAGATTTCCTGCCCTCTGGGAAAGAGTTCTCATCACTGGTTTCCATCCAGCTTTCAGGAAAGCAGAAGTCCAACTTTTGGGTGAGGGTCATTAATCTCATTATTTTTAGCTGGCATTTCTAGGTGTGTTCTCAAAGCTCTGAGCTCACAGCAGAAGCACACACGAGGACAGGCCCATCGTGCACTGGTACAAGATCACTCCCAAAAATGGGTAGAAGTGGATGATAGGTAACAAGTGTGGAATTGTGGTGACCAAAGAGGAGACATGGAGGACATCTGGTGGAGGACAGACAACTGCTCCCTCCTCTCCCATCAGGGTAGGTTATGGCATCCCAAGAGCTCTCTGACAGCTCAGCCATGTCACTCAGGCCCAGGAAGGTAAGATGCTCAGCTCAAGCCACCACTCCAGTGGAAGGAACAAATTGTCCCTATTTTGCCAGAGGACAATAACCACCACCCCAGCTAGTCACCTCCTGCAGTGACATTGGGCCCTTATTTATCCTGCAACCACATCTCATCTGAGACCTTTTTCCTAACAGGGCCTCTCTGCAGCTGGAGAGCCCCACTGGGCTGCCCTCATAGGCAGTGGGCACTGCCTCCACCTCTTCCCCACCCAGTGGCAGCTCCCACAGGCTGCCAGCTACAGAGAAGCTCCTGGGCTGTTCAAGCTGAGGAAGATCCTTCAAAAGCAGGAGGAAGGGGGGCTGTGGCTGCCCCATCCCCAGAAGTGTTCAAGGTCAGGTTGGACAGGACTTGCAGCAACCTGGTGTAGTGGCAGGTGTCCCTGCTTATGGCAGGGGGGTCTGAGATTATCTTCAGTGTTTCCTCCCAGTAAAAACCATCCTGTGATTCTCTTATTCAGATGGGTTGCTTGATCATGTCACACTTCCAACCCAAAGTGCTCCACATTATGACTGTGGTCAGGCAGCCACAGGACTGCCACCAGCACTTTCACTGCTCCCATCCATCAGCATCTCCTTCAAACCCAGAAACTTCCCTTCTCCCACACCACTGCTCCCACTTTCCCTCCAGGAGCTTCAAGCACCTCCTGGTGACATTGTACTACACCCCCTTCCCCTCCCTGCCCTTTCATTTCTTTCATCAAAGTTTCTTTTCATCTCCCACCTCCTTGCTCTGGGGTGTTTTGTTCACCTCCCAGCAGCCTATAGAGCTGAGCTGCTGTGCTGGGAAGGGCTTTGCACCCAGCGTGGAGGTGGGAGCCCACGCCAACCTGGAGCCCTCCTGGGGGGAGCAAACCCTGGCATTGGGGCAGCTCAAAGCCCCTCTGAGCCCCATGAGCTCCCCACAAACAGAGTTACAACAGAGCTCTGTGGGATGAAGGCCCACCTGCATCTGTCACAGACAGAGAGCATGGCAGACAGGTTTGGTTTAGTGCAGGCTCAAAATATGGTGTTTCATGTGTGGGAGTCTCCACACCCACAGAGGTGCTCAGGTCATGCCAGCTCAGAGAGCAGTGATGCCAAATGCTAAAGGAAGAAAATAGGGAGGAAGATCCCTCAGGACACACAGGCAGACACAGCTGGAGGCACAAAGGTTATCTCCAGATTACAGGTGTGATGCTCCCACTGTCAGGGTGTGGAGATGGTACAACACACCAGCAAGACCTGGGAGAGGGAGAAGAGATAAGCTTGAGCAGAGCGACGCTTTTCAGCCTCTTCAGCAACAGCAAACTCATCCCTTCATTTTAGATTAGCTGATTTTTGTGTGTGTTGGGTTTTTTCAAAGGTCAGTACATCCATGCAGGTCTGTTGTGTTTGAAGCAGAATACTGACCCCTTTTGAGGCTATTCAGAGTTTCATTTAGCTCATTCCCTTCATCTCTCTCAAAATGATTTGGAATAATCTTGCAGAGCATGCCCAAGCTCCATCAGAGGGGTAAAACAGGGTTTGCCTTAGCTTGCCACGTGGCTGGTGGTGAAAGGCAGATCACACAGACCAGACTGAACTGGGAGTACTGTGATGAAAATGCACCTTTTCCCCATTTGCATTGAATGTTGTCATTTTGCCAGAATCCACTCCCCTCTAGCTGGTTGTAAACCATCCCTCAATCATGACTCAAAAACAAAACCCCCTTTGCTTCCCCTCACCGTCAGTGAGCCAGGCCAGAGCACGGGGATGCTGCTGCTGCCTTGAGGCCAGGCAACACCTCAAGGCTGACACACTCCACCCCCAACTGTACTTACAATTTTACAAACTCCATAAATGCATGTATAAAATAATCTACTTACTTCTTTCCTGAAATAAAATAATCAACAAGTTGAGAACCACAGTACAACAGACAACCTTAGCTGTGAGCTGCTGATTTTTCTATGATATATTCTATCCAAATCCTCTGATGCAGTAAGTGGAATGTACCAATTTGGGTAATTGGTGAGGGCCTGAGAGCGTGTACTCATTACCCATCTACCCTAAGATGGGTATTTACAGTGCGGGTTGTTTGCGTTCCTGATGATCTGCAACCCAAGGAACTCATCAGCCTCTCTGGTGCACACAATCAGCTCTGAGCCTGCTCGGTTCTGGGCTGGGGAAACCACCCAGACTGCAATGTTAAAACTGCCAAATGCCATTAAACTGTTAAACAGGGCAGGGAAAGGATTCTGCCAGCACCAGGCACCGTGGCAGGTGCTCCCTTGAGCCAGGAGGACACCGAGCACTACAGGGAGACTGGCGAGGAGCAGCACTGGGACCTGGCACTGGCCAGCACTCCTGATGGGACTGTGCTGATACTTTGAGGCTGGTTTCCACATCAGCCTGAGCACTGGCTCAACTCTTCCCACTGGATGTCAGCATTCCCGTGCCCCCCACCCAAAATCCACTTGAGTAATCAACTGCGAAGCTCATGACTGGGGCCCCAGATCAGCAAAGTACTTGAGCACATGCTGAGGTCCCATTGAAAGAAATTAGGCCTAAGCAGAAGCTTTGCTCCAAGGAGAGGGGCCTTTGTGTAAAAAGGAGCAAGAAGGTTGTTCAAAGCAGGTAAAATAGCCCATGGAAGCAAACCATTCCCACTTGAGTTGCTTCCAAGCATCCTGCTCAGCGCTCACAAGGACCTGTTGGAAGCGTGGGAAACCTGGAGCCCTAGACCTGACACCATTCTGTTGGCAGCCAAATCTGAGCTCAGGCTCAGAGGATGGTCCTGGGACTTGCAGGTGGCTCCAAGGTCCTGAATGCACAAGATCACATTCTGGGGTGCCCTGAGGTGGCAGTTGGAAGAAGGGCACAGCATCCAGGGTCATCCCAGGCAGGACCAGCACAACCCACACTGTCACACTGGGACAGTCATTGGCCTGCCCAGAGAGGGGGTGGATTCACCATCCCTGGAGGTTTCTAAACTGAGATTGGATGTGGCACTGAAGTGCCATGATCTGGTAAACAGACTGGAGTTGGACCAAGGGTTGGACTTGATGATCTCGGAGGTCTTTTCCAACCCAATCGATTCTGTGATTCTGTGATTCTGTGACTGTCAGCGAGCCGCAGGCAGGTTCTGCCCAGCATCGCTCCCTGCAACGAGATACAGCCCTGCCGAGCAGCAGGAGGGCACGGTTACAGCCCGGGGACCCCGAAACGAGCCCCCTCCTCGCCAGCAGCACCGCGCTGGCTTTTCCAAGGGCAGAACTGAGTCTGCACATTCCACGGCGCCGCTCCCGCCCCGCCGATGCCCCTCGGGCCAGAGGGTTCGCAGAAACCCGGCGTGCCAACCCCCCAGCAGCGCCCGGTCACGCTCCGCAGTGACGGGAAGAGCAAGGATCAGGTTTCCCTGTGCACCGGAGAGTAGGAATAACGTTTAGTCTTGCCAAGGACAACACCTCGCTCTGGCAGGTTGCACAGGTAACCACCTGGCACAGTTGAAATCGAGCTGTAACTTTGCCTTAAATGTGGGATTTTACAGTCCCACGTGTGTTAATGTGCATGTATCGATATGCATACACATCAATAGCCAACCTGATCCAAGGAGACAGTTCTCCTGGAACTTTTCCAGCATCTGGATATCTTTATTAGGGTGAATTACTTAGGTCAGAGCCCTAACTTGCGTAAACTGGCACAGATCTGCTGAAATAAATACCCCTACACCAGCTCCTGCTATTTGATGAGGTGGCCCAGGATCTCTGTATTGGTTTTACTGTCTTCCTTCATCATCTGCCCAGTTCCCATCTCAGGGCCTCTTGTATTTTTTCAGCTGATTTTAGTTTCATTTGTGGAATCCTGAGCAAAGGCTGTGAGCAAAGAGCGATCCACAACAGCTTCCCTTGGAAGTGAGAAGCCCAGTAATGCCCATCATCTCAGGGAAGGTTTGCTTTCTTTAGTCTAGCAGCACTTGGAGATTTCTCCTTGGTTTCCTGGACATCTCCAGGTCTGACACTTCCCCTTAATCCCTCTTGGTGTCCAGCCCAAGGGTCAAGCATGAGACATGTTGGCCCACGACACATTCCTGCTCGCCCACATTTACCCAGGGTGCAGAGACACCTGCAAAACCCAGGAAAAATCCTTTTCTTACAACAACCTCTTGCAGAAAGCCAACAGCAAAGTCAGAGACATCTTTCACAGAGTAAACTGCAGCAGGAGTGTAAGAGAGAAGGCCACACTTGGCCTCTGCAGGGGGACCAAACCAGTTTACGTGCTAATCCCAGTGTGAGCAACCAGAGCTGGCACCAGCAGGAGCCAGTTGTCTGACTGCAGCACTTGGCAGGGAGGGACCCAGGAACAAAAATATGTAGCACAGGCACTGACTGCCCAAAGCCATGGGTTGTTCACTGTCAGCAAACAGAGCCAGACAAAAAATTAAATACAGAGAACATCTTGAATTTGGAGAGCGGTTCCTGCACGACTGCAGGGCTCAGCAATACCCTGCCCAGGCTTTTCAGTGCCTGCAGCACTTTGATGTTGTGGGCAAGCACAGGGAGAAAGCTGCCATCCCTCCCCCAGCTCGCATGTGCCTGTGCAATGCTTCCAAGCTCAGGGATTTGTTATTTCTGGGGAAAAGAAATTAATCCTGACGCCAAGTTGAGGAGGAATGAGGGCAAAGAAGAGATTTTGGCAGAAGAGCACTGGAGGATGATGCTGTGAAGGGGTTATATTCTAGGAAGGTAGCCTGATTCTCCCATGGGATGGACAGTGCTGTCCTCGTTGACAGCCTGGATCCAAGTGTCCATCCACACAGATGCTTTTGGAAGCACCACCTGTACATGTGCAACATCCCAACACTCCATAACACTGTGACAGGGCTGGCACGGGCAGGGAGGGAGGACAGGATCCAAGGCAGCATCCAGGTCTAAATAAGGCCACAAAGGTAAGGGCAGGATCATTTTAAAGTTTTATTTTAATGCCACAAGTGGGAAAACATTCCCAATTGCAAAGGGCAAAGCACATTCTTTTTCCAATACAGGTTTCACAGTCAACCTCCCTGAGGAAGTGAAGCACCTTCACAGCCATCCCCACTCCCTACCCCACAATTTCAGAATCTGTCAGTTCATTTTAGCCAGGTCAGATAAGGGGGGATGTCTGATGGAATTTCTGTTCCTGCACTTGGTGGGTTGTTTCCCATTTCCACATTTCCTTTGAGAATCGTGGCACTACTTGCTTAAACACATATAATATCATTTCAGNGTTGTTTCCCATTTCCACATTTCCTTTGAGAATCGTGGCACTACTTGCTTAAACACATATAATATCATTTCAGAAAAAAAAAAAGCCAAGTTCTTAATCATATTTCAAACTCTGCCATTAAGCTTGTCCAGCTTGAACAGCACAGATCTACGAGCACTTAGCAATGGCTTTGCCCCACAAAAATCATTAGAATTACCATTTCTGAGACCAGGTAACACAGATATCTGCTGGAAAAACTCAAGGCAGAAGGTGGTGGTGCCTTGGTGCATCAGACACCTCATCCAGCCCCAGCTTTATGAGTCTTTACTTTGCATTGGGGTACACTCAGTGCCATTTAAGCAGGTTGGCTCAAGGACAATGAATTAAACAGGGCTGAACAGATCAGCCATTGGAAATAACAGCTCTGGTGAGCCTCACATCCTTCTGTCCTTCCAAAGTGATTGTGAGCCAGGCCATTTTCCCACGTGTTCATCAGGGAAAATGCAATATACCACCTTCCACACCAGGACCTGAGCCCAGACCTCCCCAGGTGTCTGCTGGCAAACCATGGCACTGGATTCATCCACTCCAAAACCATCAGGGAGAACTTTACTCTTTTCAAAGGGGCTTAGTTCAGATGATGGAAGGGTTTTCTAACTCCTCTGATGGGAGTTTGTTCTCACCCACAGACCGCAGCATCCTGCACTATGTGGGGAGGAAGGTGTGTGTGCCCAAGGGGAGCAATGCCAGGTGGAACCCCACATAGCACTCAGCAGGATCACAGCAGTGATCACTTCACAGTTCAGCTTTTCCTGGTCTGCCCTGAATCTCAGTCAGATTTGGGGCTGGAGGGGCAGCAACTTGATCCAGCTCCTGTTACAGTCCCGCTGGCTCTTCCCTGGCACAGGGGAATTAAAAATTAAACACAGGCCAAGCAAGGAGTACTGGGGCTAGAAGGCAACTGCAATATTTCCCTTTCAAAAGGCAGGAGGGCAGGAGCTGGAAGCTAAGTGGTGATTCATCTTCCTTCTGCACAACGGCATTTCCAGGTAAATTATTTGGGATGAGCCAGACACTGCCATTTAGGTTTCCCATAGCTGATGGCAGGTTCCAACCACTCCAGGGACGGGGGAAACAGCATGAAAAAATGCTGAGAGCACAGACCACCACCCAGCAGTATGGTCATGAGTGGAAGGGACACTTCCCAGAGAGCTGGATGGAGGCACTACCCCACCCCGGCACATCATAGAATCATAGAATGGATTGGGTTGGAAAAGACCTCCGAGATCATCAAGTCCAACCCTTGGGCCAACTCCAGTCCATTAACTAGACCATGGCACTCAGTGCCACATCCAATCTGCGTTTAAAAATCTCCAGGGATGGAGAATCCACCCCCTCTCTGGGCAGCCCATTCCAATCCCTGAGCACTCTCTCTGTGAAGAATTTTTTTCTGCTCTCCAACTTCAATTTCCCCTGGCAGAGTTTGAGCCCGTGCCCCCTTGTCCTATTGCTGAGTGCCTGGGAGAAGAGACCAACCCCCACCTGGCCACAACTTCCCTTCAGGCACTTCCAGGCAGTGCTGAGGTCACCTCTCAGCCTCCTCTTCTCCAGCACAAACACCCCCAGCTCCCTCAGCCTCTCCCCACAGCACTTGTGCTCCACTCCCTTCTCCAGCCTCGTTGCTCTTCTCTGGCCCCGCTCCAGCCCCTCAATCTCTTGCCTCAACTCAGGGGCCCAGAACTCAACACAACACTCAAGGTGTGGCCTCCCCAAGGCAGAGTCCAGGGGAAGGCTCACTGCCCTGGGCCTGCTGGCCACGCTACTTTGGATCCAGGCCAGGATGCCATTGGCCTTCTTGGCCACCTGGGCACACTCTTGGCTCCTCTTGAGCTTCCTGTCCCTCAGTCCCCCCAGGTCCCTTTCTGCCTGGCTGCTCTCCAGCCACTCTGTGCCCAGCCTGTAGCACTGCATGGGGTTGTTGTGGCCAAAGTGCAGGACCCGGCACTTGGCCTTATTGAACTTCATCCCATTGCAATCAGCCCATCTCTCAAGTCTATCCAGATCCCTCTGCAGAGCCCTCCTGCCTTCCAGCAGGTCGACACTCCCTCCCAACTTGGTGTCATCAGCAAATTTGCTGATGATGGACTCAATCCCCTCATCTAAATCATCAATAAAGATGTTAAACAGGACTGGACCCAACACAGACCCCTGGGGAACACCACTGGTGACCAGCTGGATGCAGCTCCATTCACCAGCACTCTCTGGGCTTGATCCTCCAGCCAGCTCCTAATTCAAGAGAAGGTACACCTGTCCAAGCCAGGGGCTACCAGCTTTTCCAGCAGTATATTATGGGAGACAGTGTCAAAGGCCTTGCTGAAGTCCAGACAGACACATCCACAGCCTTCCCCTCATCCACCAGGTGGGTCACCTGATCATAAAAAGAGATCAGGTTGGTCAGACAGGACCTGCCCCTCCTAAACCCATGCTGGCTGGGTCTAATCCCCTGTCCATCCTGAAGGTGCTGTGTGATTGCACTCAGGACGATCTGCTCCATAACCCTGCCAGGCACGGAGGTCAGGCTGACAGGCCTGGAGTTGCCAGGGTCAGCCTTGCAGCCCTTTTTGTGGATTGGGGTGACATTCACCAACTTGGGATGCCTTCGGAGTCTTCAGCCAAAACCAGCTCTGAGCCCCTGAGCTGCCTCGACTGTGACAGTTGATTTGCTCCAACCTGAGTGAGGCAGCCCTGGGGCTGGCAACCTACAAGCTGGACTGGCAACCTGCAGGTTAGGCTGGTCCTGGAAGTCCTCGGAGCCACAGAGCCCTCACAGTGTTACTAAACCTGGCGGCTCAGCCCATCACCCTGGCCTCGGGCACCAGCCCAGTGTGAGGGTGGGTGATGGTGCCCAGCCATTCACTTTGATGTACAGGCTGCTCTTACTTCACAAGGTGTCCACAATCTGAGCTGGAACTACCACATTCTAGAGCCGATGGCTCCGAGTGCTGCCCGTTAACAGCGCAGCCCCTCTGTGGTGTCTGCGCACAAAGACAGGCAATGTCATCTTCCTCCCCCTCCCTTAACTGCTTATCGATCCCAAAGAGCCTCTGAATGGATTGCTCTGGTTGGCTATCATCCTCCATAGCCCGGGAGATCCCCTCTATATTATGGAGTAGACATCTCAGTTAGAGCTTTATTTACTGCGAAGGAGCAATTAAGCCATCCCGGTTCGATTTACGGCCAGCACAGATAACCCTGCTCTACATGAGCCAAGGCCACCTTAACTTTCAGATACTCACCTTTTGCCAGGTGCAAAAAACCAGCTTAATTGGTGCATTTTTTATATCTCTGTCCCAAATTCAAAGCTCATCTGTGCTCAGTCCAGTACAAGCCGGGAAATTATTCCCTAGAAAAGTGTTTAATAGATTTCACTGTGCTCACTGCAGGCACAGAGTCAGAGCTCTACTCATCCAGCTTTATTTTCTGAAAGCTGCATCCTGAAGGTGCTGTTTGGGATGCTGGGGATTTAAATGTCCAGCTCCATACTCAGGACAGTGTAGCAAAGCTACCAGGCTCTAAGGTACAGGAAGGAACACCCATGGTGCTGCTCCACTTTTCGGAAAAGAAAGACACTGTCACGAGGGCAGGGACATGCAGATCGATGGCTGGTGATGAGGGGACCCAAATGAACACCCAGGCAGCCTGGATGGTGGAGGGGCTGGAAGCCAGGACACCCCCCCCCCAGCCCCTTCCCAGCAGGCTCCAGGGTGCAGCATCCCAGCACACAAAGCCTCTTGCTGGTCCGAGCCTGAGCTGCTGTTCCAGCAGTTTGCCATGGATAATGTTCATACTTTACAGCTTTACAGAAAATCACCGAGATTGATACAGATCTGCACTTTATTAATTTTTCCAACTACCAGCAGTGAATTAATCCAGCTGGAGACTGATTTAACGTCTCAATAATGCCCAGATTTTCCACACTATCAGATTCATTTCTCGCTACCCACAGTGGGGTTTGGGGGGCCAGGAGGAGCATCTCACCATTGCTGTGCCACTCCTTCCAGACAGAACAGCCACTGAGAGCCCACCAGGAATACATCTGGTGTCCTTCTGGGTGAGAGTCTGTGGGATTTAATGAAAATCTCTTTTTAACTAACTCTGTGTCTTGGCAGGACAGAGCATTAAGATTGGGGAGAGGGGGACGTGCTGCTAACAGACTTGTGGAGCTGCTACATGGCAACGCTTTTAAAATTACAGAAGTGGTTGCTTTGGCTCCTGTAGCTTGGTTTAGATCAGTAACAGGCTTGATTTCACATTTTCTCAGCTGAGCTCTTCTGCATTTGGACCAGCAGCACATGCTGATGTGCCCTCAGCTGCAGCACTGCCCACACCACCTGGAGCCTTGGAAGAAGGAGCTCCTGCTCAAGAGCCGTTGGACCCAACAGCTCCCTTTTCCTGGTGATTAGTAGGAGACCCAACAGTCTCTGTCCTCAGCCTCATTTGTTCCTGGCATTGAGATGCTTCCCTGGCTGATGTCCTGAGACCAGTTCTGATGGCCCTACAGGAATGATGCCAGTCCCCACTCAGCTCCTCACACACAGCCCAGCGCCGATCAGGGCCTCGCTGCAACTCAGGGCAAGTGCTAAATGTCTGAGGATGCTGCTTTTTCTTAATCAGACACTTGGAAAGGTTCTAAATAGTACACAAATAAAAATATCAACAGTCATAGCCTGGCTATTTTTAAGCCAATCCTTGCAAACAGGGAAGGGCTACAACCTGCACAACAGCCCTGCTAAACTGATGTTATCTCTCAGCTCTAGAGCCTGACTAAAGTGAGATTAGTTTGAGGTTTAATCTGATCACTGTTCCTGGAGTGTCTTCCAGAGTGTTTGCACAGAGCACTTGGGTGATAACCAGAGAGACCTTTCCAGGCATCCCCAGCCCCTGTCGGTAAACACTTCCTCCTGCACAATTGCAGGTGCCACCACTCACCACACCTGCTTTCCAATCCTGCTTCCCCTTTTGCTTTCACTTCTGCATCCCTCCAGACAGCCAGTAAGGAGCAGAGAACCCTGCCCTAGCTCGTTTCCCTGTTGCGTCTCTGTGCTCCATGGCA
Source organism: Sakesphorus luctuosus (assembly GCA_013396695.1). Lineage (NCBI taxonomy): Eukaryota > Metazoa > Chordata > Aves > Passeriformes > Thamnophilidae > Sakesphorus > Sakesphorus luctuosus. Next base: position 164,296 of record VWZD01000529.1, on the reverse strand, counting down.
CCTGCCTGTGTTGGCACTTCCTGGTGCATTCACACAGGGGCATCCAGTTCAAACTACCCTCTCAGCCAGTGCATGGCACCACACCTGGACAGGTAGAGGGATATTCTCCTTTCTGAGCTCCCATAAATGGTACTGACACTGTCACAGGCACAAAGGTCAGCCCTAGTGGACGATATATTCCATCTCACTTCCCCCTTTTCCCATAACTCATCCCATCTGCTCCAAGAAAGCGAAGCTGTGACCGGTTTGACAGAGCCCAGAAGGTCGTGCTCACATCCTCACCTGCATGGGAAACATCGGAAGCTTCTGCATCACCTGGACAAGGAGGTAATGGCAATGCCAGCAGGGACTGATGGTGTCCTGGCAGTTGCTGGTTTTTAGAAATCCTGCAGTGTCCATCAGCTTCCCAGAGAGGCGGGTTGGGAGTGCTGGGATGGGAGGTGTGCTGGAGTTAAACATGTATTTGCTCTCAGATAATGAAAACAGGAGGTGAAAAGATAAAGTTCCCTTCTAGCCCTTTGGACAATGTCTGCATGTTAATTCAGCAACTTCCAGGCAGGACAATATTTTTGTCCCTGCCCACGGCAGGGGGTTTGGAACTGGATGATTCTTAAGGTCTCTTCCAACCCAAACCATTCTACGATTCATTCTATGATTTATTGTATGGTGGCAAATTAATTTAGAACAAAAAACCCCAAACATTCAGCATCTGAAATAGAGTATTATTTTCTGCAGCATTCATCGGTGGCATTGGTACCACATCATTTGTTACCAGTGGCATATTTCTGTATGGCTTCATTTCCTTAAAAGCACGGGAATTAATTAGGTGTTTGCGTTGGGAAGGGACTGGCAGGCACGGAGCATAATGTGGGCAATCACCGGAGAGCCTTCCTGGCTGCACAGAGCCATTAAGGGTTTGTAAAGCACGGTGTAAATACCACAGCTCTCCTGCCCTGTGGGGATTCATCTGCTCCGAGGCAGATGGGATTCCACCAGCTGAGCACCTGCCCCTTTATATTTAAGTGCAGAACAAGAATTCACCTCACCTAAGAAATGTATGGCAACATCAATATTTGCTTCTCAGCAACTGAGTCACTGAGGATGCCTTTTCCCAGAAGGAAGTCAATCAGGCAGCATCCAGCTCTGAGGTGTCACTGATGCTCTGATGTCATGAGCCAGGGGAACCACAGCCCTTCAGCTGACTCAGGAACTGTGTTGCACTTTCTTATCTTGTACTCTGAGGAACTCCGGGTGGGGAAACCCCATCCCTGGTCAGGGTAAATGGCCCCAGGGAGGAGCTGCCCAGGGGAGAATCTGCTGCTGGGGAGAAGTGTCACCTCCACATTCAGAGCCGGGCTGATGGAGCAGCTGGAGGCACAGCCCACACCACCCTCTCCATGCCTGGCTGGTGCGTGCTGGAGCCATTCCCAGGAAAGGCAGGGATGGGAGAGGGCTTAAGGGCAGCAGGTCAAGAGGGTGATTCTACCACTCTGTTCCACTCTGGTGAGACCCCTCTGGCAGTGCTGCATCCAGCTCTTGGGCTTCCAACATGAGAAGGATGTGGAGCTCCTGGAGCCAGTCCAGAGGAGGCCATGGAGAAGCTCCAAGGGCTGGAGCCCCTCTGCTCTGGAGCCAGGCTGGGAGAGCTGAGGGGGCTCACCAGGAGAAGAGAAGGATCCATAGAGACCTGAGAGCCCCTTCCAATGCCTGAAGGGGCTCCAGAAGAGTTGGAGAGGGACCTTAAACAAGGGTCTGGAGTGACAGGACAAGGGGAATGGCTTCCCACTGCCAAGGGCAGGGATAGATGGGATATTGGGAAGGAATTCTTCCCTGTGAGAGTGGTGAGGTCGAGGCTTCCTCTGGCCAGGCATTAAATGGGTTACCCTAAGAAAACCTTCCCGTGTTTTACAGGGGTTCAGAATTTATTCTAAACTGCTGTGGTTTATATACATGCATTAGAGATTTATATAAACTTGACCTTCTAAGAGCTGCCCTGTGCACTTCTTGAGTGTTACATATAAACTGAGTATGAAATATTTCAACCAGCAGCTTCCAGGTGATGTGAGGGTAAAACTTAGGGCTGAGGAGAGGAGAGGAGAGGCAGGCTCAGAACATCAATACTAAAGAGAACTGTGCCTCTAACCTCAGCTCTGTGTCAGGTTCATGAGATGCTTCACCCTCAGACCGCAGTCCTTGCTCTTTGNGATATTCTCCTTTCTGAGCTCCCATAAATGGTACTGACACTGTCACAGGCACAAAGGTCAGCCCTAGTGGACGATATATTCCATCTCACTTCCCCCTTTTCCCATAACTCATCCCATCTGCTCCAAGAAAGCGAAGCTGTGACCGGTTTGACAGAGCCCAGAAGGTCGTGCTCACATCCTCACCTGCATGGGAAACATCGGAAGCTTCTGCATCACCTGGACAAGGAGGTAATGGCAATGCCAGCAGGGACTGATGGTGTCCTGGCAGTTGCTGGTTTTTAGAAATCCTGCAGTGTCCATCAGCTTCCCAGAGAGGCGGGTTGGGAGTGCTGGGATGGGAGGTGTGCTGGAGTTAAACATGTATTTGCTCTCAGATAATGAAAACAGGAGGTGAAAAGATAAAGTTCCCTTCTAGCCCTTTGGACAATGTCTGCATGTTAATTCAGCAACTTCCAGGCAGGACAATATTTTTGTCCCTGCCCACGGCAGGGGGTTTGGAACTGGATGATTCTTAAGGTCTCTTCCAACCCAAACCATTCTACGATTCATTCTATGATTTATTGTATGGTGGCAAATTAATTTAGAACAAAAAACCCCAAACATTCAGCATCTGAAATAGAGTATTATTTTCTGCAGCATTCATCGGTGGCATTGGTACCACATCATTTGTTACCAGTGGCATATTTCTGTATGGCTTCATTTCCTTAAAAGCACGGGAATTAATTAGGTGTTTGCGTTGGGAAGGGACTGGCAGGCACGGAGCATAATGTGGGCAATCACCGGAGAGCCTTCCTGGCTGCACAGAGCCATTAAGGGTTTGTAAAGCACGGTGTAAATACCACAGCTCTCCTGCCCTGTGGGGATTCATCTGCTCCGAGGCAGATGGGATTCCACCAGCTGAGCACCTGCCCCTTTATATTTAAGTGCAGAACAAGAATTCACCTCAACTAAGAAATGTATGGCAACATCAATATTTGCTTCTCAGCAACTGAGTCACTGAGGATGCCTTTTCCCAGAAGGAAGTCAATCAGGCAGCATCCAGCTCTGAGGTGTCACTGATGCTCTGATGTCATGAGCCAGGGGAACCACAGCCCTTCAGCTGACTCAGGAACTGTGTTGCACTTTCTTATCTTGTACCCTGAGGAACTCCGGGTGGGGAAACCCCATCCCTGGTCAGGGTAAATGGCCCCAGGGAGGAGCTGCCCAGGGGAGAATCTGCTGCTGGGGAGAAGTGTCACCTCCACATTCAGAGCCGGGCTGATGGAGCAGCTGGAGGCACAGCCCACACCACCCTCTCCATGCCTGGCTGGTGCGTGCTGGAGCCATTCCCAGGAAAGGCAGGGATGGGAGAGGGCTTAAGGGCAGCAGGTCAAGATGGTGATTCTACCACTCTGTTCCACTCTGGTGAGACCCCTCTGGCAGTGCTGCATCCAGCTCTTGGGCTTCCAACATGAGAAGGATGTGGAGCTCCTGGAGCCAGTCCAGAGGAGGCCATGGAGAAGCTCCAAGGGCTGGAGCCCCTCTGCTCTGGAGCCAGGCTGGGAGAGCTGAGGGGGCTCACCAGGAGAAGAGAAGGATCCATAGAGACCTGAGAGCCCCTTCCAGTGCCTGAAGGGGCTCCAGAAGAGTTGGAGAGGGACCTTAAACCAGGGTCTGGAGTGACAGGACAAGGGGAATGGCTTCCCACTGCCAAGGGCAGGGATAGATGGGATATTGGGAAGGAATTCTTCCCTGTGAGAGTGGTGAGGTCGAGGCTTCCTCTGGCCAGGCATTAAATGGGTTACCCTAAGAAAACCTTCCCGTGTTTTACAGGGGTTCAGAATTTATTCTAAACTGCTGTGGTTTATATACATGCATTAGAGATTTATATAAACTTGACCTTCTAAGAGCTGCCCTGTGCACTTCTTGAGTGTTACATATAAACTGAGTATGAAATATTTCAACCAGCAGCTTCCAGGTGATGTGAGGGTAAAACTTAGGGCTGAGGAGAGGAGAGGAGAGGCAGGCTCAGAACATCAATACTAAAGAGAACTGTGCCTCTAACCTCAGCTCTGTGTCAGGTTCATGAGATGCTTCACCCTCAGACCGCAGTCCTTGCTCTTTGAGACTCAGGGAGGAGCTCAGGTGACCTCTTTAAGGCGTGCTGAGATCCCTGAGGACAAAAACGAGAGGCACAATGGTGACTTTGGCTGCCAAAATCCTAAAAAACTAAACACTTTTGGGGCTGGTCAGAAAACATCAGCAGTGTTATCGGAATTAGAAAAAAAATCTCTGGTTTGATACTTTCTCATGGGCCTTATATAAGAAACCTTTCCTACAGGTAACTTGGTAACTCCATCATCAAACCTCCACCCAGGCAGGGCAGAAACAGCCCCAGTCTCCAGGTCAGTGCTGGTGACTGTGGCAGTGACTCTCCCACAGCAGCCCTTGCAGTGTTAACATTTAAAAAGTCACGAGACCTCAAATATCCCGATGCTAAGACTCATGACCTTTAAGTCAACTAGATTCAGGTTTCCTTTTCTTTGACTCTCGCCACGCTTTTGGGATGGAAATAAAAGACCTTGTTAGGTTTAGGGAACATTGCAGGGAGCCTCCACCAACCTTTTCCTCCCACATTTACGTTTCTGGTCCCCTAAATTCAGTTATCTTGAGTGCTGATTAATTTTTAAACAGTTCTTTTCAATGTTCACGCATTTTGATAATCCTTGTTCTAAAGGCAGTTCTGGAAAGATTTTTAAGCTTGATTGAAATGGGTTTCCCTTTGAAGCTCACTCTGACCCAAACCAGCATTAGGCAGGTCCTGAAGTGTGTCCAGGTTGGCTCACAAAGGAAATCTCTTTCCACCAAACAAGAAGTGGCCTCATAGATTTTACAGGCTGCAAAGAGAGGTGAGGACTAGGATTTAAAGACAGAATATTAGAAAATGCCCCAATCCCCGTGCTGTGTCGTATCCCTGGGCACACAATACCCCAGGAGTCCTCATTCAATCCTCTTGCCACATTTCTGCCTTTGATAACGCACTCTCCTGAAAAAGCAAAGCCCAGCTTAGAGAAAGCCATGCTTCAGGCTGCATTAGTTGGGTTGGCTTAAATTCAAAATGTACAGTCAGGTGTTTGTTGGCTGCTCTGTAGTGCTGAGAAAAGCCCTTCCCTGCTTTTTTCCTGCATTGCCAGGGTGTGTATTTTAGATAAAAGCCCATTTCTGACTGAGGCACTCACTGCTGCTCCCGTAAGGCAGAGGGCAAGGTCTGCTCCTGCTCTCCTCCATCCTTCTCACCATCCCACCATGCCTTGTGGCTCCTGGCCCTTGGCTTTGCCGCAAGCTGGCAGGAAACCCTGACATGCCCTTCCTTGGGCAGCAAACGGGCACAGAAACCTCCTAGACCCTGCTGCCCATGTTTAGCAACCCCAACTGCCTGCTCGGTGCCCTTCAGCTGCTCCCCATGGCCCCGAGGCTGGCTGGACTCAGGGACACAGAGGCACAGGGAGACATGGACATGGGGGCACAGGGGCACAGGGACACGGGGACACGGGGACACGGGCACAGGGGGACACGGGCACAGGGAGACAAGGACACAGAGGCACAGGGACACAGCGACACAGGGACTCAGGGGCACAGGGGCACAGGGATACAGGGGCACAGGGACACGGGGGCACAGGGACAGAGAGTCACAGGGACACAGGGGCACAGGGACACAGGGGAACAGGGACATGGGGGCACAGGAACGCAGGGGCACGGGGACACAGGGACAGAGGGACACAGGAACACAGGGGCACGGGGACACAGGGGCACGGGGACACAGGAGCTCAGGGACACAGGAGCTCAGGGACACAGGACGGGGCTCAGCCCGCAGGCACCCACCCAGCCCTGCCGGCGGCTCTGTTTGCACGCACACAGAGATACATGCGGGGCAGCGCCGAAAAGGCAGAGTCAGCTCCTCTCCGCGGTCCTCGGGCTCGGGTTACCCGCGGCTCCCCGCCCAGCTCTTCGCAGCCCCGCGGGGCTGGCACGGCGCGGAGCAGATGGCAGAGCCGCTTGGCCCGGGGCCACTGCCAGTCCCCGCTCCTCGCCTCACATGATGTGCTCGCCGAGGCCACCTGGGCCTCCTGCGCACCTGCGGGCTGGGCAGGGCACCGGCAGCGAGGACAGCCGGAGGCGCTGCTGGCGTGTCAGGGGTTGACACCGACCCATCCCAAAATTCAGCCTTCCCACCCAGCATCACCATCTGCTACAGAGGATTCTGCCCCTGCGTGACCAACACGCTGGGGTAGCTGTGGGCAGAATTTGGCAGAGGGATCCCAGCAGCTCAGCCAAATCCTCAACAGGCACAATCACCCCGTAATGACCTGCCTTTGGTGCCGTTGTTGTCATCCGGCTGCCCAGAGCTCCCGGGAAGCATCTGCTGCCCCGTTTGCCCCCAGGACAAGGGCACAAGGGGCAGAAGGGGCACAGCAGGGCACGTGGCTGCAGGAGGAGCAAGAGAGGGGTGGCCGTGGCACGGGCAAGAAGCAGGTCCTGTGCCCGACCACCACCCCCGACCCCACGGGCTGGGGACATGGGCAGGGAGCTTGCAGCAGGGAGAGTATCACTTGGTGATTTCTCTCCCCCAGATTAGGGCGTTTGCACCACCACCAGCAAACTGGGGGCTTTTCAGCCCAGAGCAGGAACTGCTCCGGGCAACCACAGGAACCCCCATGGCAGGGGCACAGCGGGGGCTCGGCGGTGCATGGGCACAGGGGCAGTGCAGCCCTAACACAGCTGTGGGCACGTGAGAGCACAGCAGCTCCGCTCCAAACCCCGCTCCGAGGAGCCCCGCGCAGCGAGCACGGCCATAAAGAGCAGAGGCTGCAGCGCTCCAACTTCCTGGCACTCGGGGAATCTTCCCGGATCACGTTACGTTCATGTGTCCTTGGCTCATCCCTGTACAGTTGAAAAACACTGTAAGGGGAGCCAGTTAACTGGGACAGCCGGGCTCGAGGAGCAAAACCCAGGGAACCAGTTCCTGCTTAGCTGGAGACCTGCTGTTTTAACCAAGCCAGCCCACTTGCACAGCGCTCCTTTCTCAGGTGCTCTCTGGCTGCTGGTCAGAGTCAGCTGCCCCCCAAAGCTCTGCTTTGCTCCCAGGCTGCTCTGCAACATGGTCCCAAGGAGTAGCCAGTTCCCACTGTTGGTGAGATGGTTGTGGAGTCACCACCCCTGGAGGTGTTCAAGAAATGACTGAACATGTGATCTGGTTTAGTCAACAAGTTGATGTTCAGTCAAAGGTTGGATATGATGATCTCAGAGGTCTTTTCCAGCCTAAATGATTCTGTGATTTTGGCTCACCAAATGAACTAGGCAGACATTAAGGGTGATGGGTAGGTGTTTCCCCCATGCTGGCATGGATGGACAGTGGGGTATTGCAGTGACACTCAGCATTCACTGCACTGGCACTGCCTGTCACAACCTGTGCTGTGTTAGCAGGAAAGGCTCCCGGCCCTGGGGGGATGTTCCCAGGCACAGAACAAATAAATAACAACAATAATACTCGAGGTGGGGGGAGGTCTGTCATCTGACCCAGTGCTGATGGAAAGAGCAAAGAGCCTGTTTGCCCCCAGCGATGTGAACCCGCTGGCATCTGGTCCTTGAGCGGGAAGGGCTGACGGTCGTTTTGGGGACAGCGGCCGTGACAGCAGGTCTGTGGTGACAGAGCTGTGCTGGCACCAGTATCCACACAGCTCCAGGCTTTACTGGGCAGTTGAGCTCCAAACACCAAGGGCACCATGCACATCCCTCACACCTAATGCCCAGGAACCCTTCTCTTACCTTTTCTGTGGATGCTTCTATAGGGAATACCTTTAGAGCAATGAAGATTTTTTTGCCTCTTCAGTGTTTTCCCTCTCCAAAAAGGGACCAGTCCTCATTTCCCTGGATCTGTAGGAGTGGTTGCAGGGGTTGGGTCTTTTTTGCTTCAATAATCCTCAAGCAGAAAGGGACACAGATCAGGAAGGCAAGACATGTCCTCAGACCAAAGGCATCAGGTTCAGTTGGGGCCCAAGCCACAGGCAGGGAGGAGGCAGAGAAAGCTGCCACATGCACGTCACCAAAGGGTGTCCCCATAGCACCCTTGAGCTCATCAGGGTGAGAGAAGCACAACACAGATTTGAGGGAGCTGCTTCCTCCCAGGTGGGCAGCTCAGTCACTCAAGATGGTGCTTTCCTTGCAGGCTCTGCCCGGGCTGTGGAAGCAAAGATGGAGATAAAACCAACGACCTCTGTAAGTCTGTGGTGGGACCAGCACTGGAGTAGGTGACACTGGTATTGAAAAACGCAACCTCAAGCTGGAGGTTGTGGAGGACTCTCCCTTACCCTTTCTGCTTTTCCACTTTTGGGGCATCTTGGGAAAAATAAAAGAGCTCTCTCTGATCCTACCAAACAGGAGGGATAAATTCCAAGTGCTGTTGTGTCAGGGTACAATACACAAATTACCACTGTCACCACTCCAGTTCCCCAGTTTCCAGGGAACTAAAACATTTTCATAGAATCAAAGATGGTTTGGGTTGCCATGAGCAGGGACACCCTCCATGAGACCAGGTTGCTCCAAGCCCCATCCCACCTGGCCTTGAACACTTCCAGGGATGGGGCACTGACCTCACTGGGCAACCTGTGCCATGAAGCTATACAAGATTTATGGAAAGAAAAAAATAAAACCAAAGACTGATTTTATTAGCAATAAAGTAGCTGATGCTCCTTCACACCCAGTTCAGCTGCACCAGATCCAAACAGGTCTATCCCTGCCTGTAATCATGACATGTGATCTTGGCTGGATGAGCAGGGAAGGGGAGTGGGTTGTACCTCCAGCTCATCTCCCAAAGAACAAAATGCCAGGCTCTGCTGAGCACCGTGGCAAACCTGGGACTTCGTGGGCAATCTGGGAGAGGCAAAGCAGAGCAGCATTCCTGGGGCAACAGCCCATGGTCACACCTGCCCTGAGGCTCAGCCCATCACAATTCCAAGAGGAAAGCTGAGGGAGCAGCACTGTCCTTGCAGCTGCCTCAATGACAGCAATAACGTGCTGCAGAGCTAAGGGGGACAATGGGACAATGATAATGAAAGTACAGGAGTGAAAATTCATTACTGGAGTCTGCTCAGGAGCCATCCTGAGGGATCCCCCAAGGCTTTCTGGGCTGCTTTAACCCTTTGGGTCTGGTTCTTGTGCTCAGGCCGATGTGCTGTGCTGCTGACTGTGCTTTCCTCCTCTTTTCCCCCCCATTTCCTTATCAGAACAACGTTCTCCTCTGAACAACGTGCCATGCATCTCGCAGACCCACAGGGCTGTGTCCTTTGGTCCCAGCTGCCTGGCACTGTGCAAACATAATGGTTGATTTTTGGTCAGCTGCTCCAGGAAAGAGTCTAATTACATTTTCTCCTATTTCCAACAGCTCATGTGGAGGTGGGAGCAGTGACTGGACAAGACAATCAGCCCAACTTCACAGGTGAGCTCATTCCTTCCCAAGGGGAGAAGTCTTCCCTGACTACATTTTGGCTTCCTGGAGCAGAAGGGATCTATTTCAGTGCTGTAAACGTTGCTTAGGATGTTAATGCAGTTAATGTTTGCATGATGTCAGGTCTCTGAAAAGTCAGAGATGCCCATCAGGCATCTCCATGGCAACTCTGGGGTGCTCATCCCAGCCAGGTGCGGTGCCCATGTCGGAGTGATAGGCTGGCAGGTTCATCTCCCACTGTCTTTTGGAAGGGCAATGGGGACTGAGAGGGGGTCTGGCTGCTCTCAGAGCACTCCAGGCTGCTGGGGGAGCAGCACATCCATCGCCTGGGGGCTTCAACCTGGGAAACCAGCCAATCAGCTCTTCTCAGATGGTGGCAAAATACCTGGCAAAGGTACTTTGGGCAGGTTTTTTTGGAAGGCATTGATACCTGGCAAAGGTGGGTTTGGCTGGTGCAGAAAGGATTCAGTGTTTTGGGCTTCTCCCACGGTCAGGAGGTGCAGCCTTTAGTCCTGACACAGCAGCAAATATGGATAGACCTTCTCCAAGACAAGACACAGGTACCTCTACAGCTTTTTCAGGTCATGGGCAAACCTGCTTCCATTGCCACCATTGTGTCAGCTCATCCAATAGCTCAGGTGTCCAGGACCACCATGAGAGCATCCAGCTCCTCCCACAGCTTCCTTGGGTTAGAAACAAAAGCCCCAGTCAGAACTGTTGCATGACCTCACCTCCAAAAGACCATTCAGGTCCTTTAGCTCTGGCTCCAGGTAAACACAACCAGGGCGCATGTCCACCTGCAGGCAAAATTCCCAAGGAACAACAGCCTTGCTCTTATGGTGTCTCAGGAAAGAAGATTTGGAGGTTCAATCCTTCCAGAAGGGTTGAGTCCTACCATGTCCACCTTCCTTCAAACAGAACACACACTGAGCTCCAGGTGTTTTTTCCAAACTTCCTTTCCATTTACCTTTGCCATTGTATCAGAGAATGCCAGGTTGGCTGGACAGAGGAGATAACTGCTTTGTCTTCTGGGTCACCAAGGAGGGCTTTGCTCACCCCTGCAGCTGAGAGATGTTGATAAAATGCAAAAAAACCACTTTCTGCATCTCCCAGGAAGTGCCATGCCGCTTGTTTAATTAGAAGGGGAAAAGCTCCCTCCTGAATAAACTAGAAATAGCCTTTCAGGGAAAAAAATTAACCTGTCTGGGTATTCTGGGGGACTCTCAGGAAGAACAGCTATACAATCTCCACCAGCCTTTCACTGTTCAAGAGCCAGAATTAGAGGAGGGGTATGTCCAGAAAGTCAATCTGCTCCAGGAGAGAGATCCCCTTCATAATTAATGCTGGTGTAAGCAATTAGGGCACGTTTTCCACTCCCCCCCATTCCTTCACCTATGTCTCTTCCAACATTTATAACTGTGCTGCCCATCTCAGATGCATTTGGTGTCGTACATCACACGTGTCTGAGGGGTTTATGGTAAGTGGTTGAACATAAAGCACATCACCCAAGGGCACAGCTAATGGATAATTTGGGTTACCAGGACACCTTCACAAAGGACCCTAAATCCTCTGCAGGGGAGCACTGGCCCCCACTGCCTTCAGAGAGTGAGTTATTTGAAGATTACACAAGGATTAATGTCCAATGACCGTGTGCAGCCCGGCCAGGATCGCTCTCCCCATCCAGCAAGGCCAGCAGCAAACCCCAAGCCAAGCAGCAGGCTGAAGGTCAACCAGACAGATATGGCAGAATAGCTCTGGAGAGCCTGGCAGCCTTTGGTGTCCTGCCAGCAGCCCCCTCCTTGCCTCCCTCCCTCTGGCAGCCCCTCATGCTGGCACAGAGGCACCTGCCCAGCACTGCCCCATCCAGCTGCCAGGGAAGGAGGAGCTCCCTGCCAGAGTGTGGCCCAAGGTGGCTGGGGACACACAGCCACTCCTGCAGGTCTCTGCCACAGGGCATCCACATTGGCATGTTTTGTTTTTAAGAAACCTTAGCAAAACATTTGCTGACTCTCCAGCTGCTGAAGGCTTGTTCTTTAGGGACAAGGAACGGCTGTTGTCACAGCAATGTCATTTGTTACTGAAAAAAGGGACAGTAGGAGAAACCAGCAGAAATATTTGCAGTTCTTTCTCTGAGCACAGGCTGTGACACTCTCCCTGAGCCACACTCTGCTGCTCCTCACAGCTGCTCCCAGCCCCTCTGTGTGGGCAGGGTGTCCCCAGGCTCCCCTGTGGAAGCAGTGCTGGGCTCTATCATGAGTCAGGAGCCCATCAGGCTTGTGTTTTATCCTCAGCAATCCCACCTGGGATGCAGTACCAGCTGCCAGAGGCTTGCCCACCTGGGCACAGGTATTTCCCCATGGGAGGGAGAATTCACCTTCAAAGACAAGTCTCTTCCTTGAGGTCACACCATTGGATTCGGGTTTGTGCTGACCCTCATTGTCTCCCTGCCATCTGAGGACATCCTTGACCTCTCCAGCAGGGCTATCCCAGCCATCAGTTAGCTCCCCAGTTCTGTGGATACCAGGAAACTGGATACATGGGTTTCTAGTTCAGTGGAAAGTTCTGCTGCCGTCTTAAATCATAAAGCACAGCTGCTGACACAGCAGAACTGCAGGATGAGGCATCTGAGCAGTCTGGGCTTGGAAAACACCAGGAGCAGAATAAGGGCAGCGTCTTGCAACGCTGTTGGAGGGAGGAAGAAAGGACAGGGAGGCCAAGAGAGCAGATTAAAACTTACCAGAGTGCAAGTGGAATGTGTTATCCACCATGGATGAGTCCCAGTGCTCCAAAGCTAACCTGCAGTTGGGAGAGGAAATGGGAGCTGAGACTCAAGGTCTGCAAATGCAAAGAAATGGCTGGCAAGAAACAAAACAACCTCTAAGCTCCAAATACACCCACATGGGCTCTGAATAAGCAGTTCTGAGGAGGAGACAGATCTTGGGAGTCTGGGTGGACAGTGCTGTGGAAATACCCCCCTCCTGGACAATGAACAAAGCCAGGGGAATGCTGGGATGGGACTTGGAGAGGAAGGACATGGAGAACAGGACAGGAGCCACTGGCACACCTGCATGTGGAGCAGCACAGCTGGCCCTGGACTCCCATCTCAAAAGGAGCATGGCATTCCAGGGCCCAGAGGAGGAGGAGCAGCAACAGGGAACAACCCCTGCGCGAAGGCTCTCCAGGCTGGAGGTGACACTGCTGCCTCCTTCATGGACAGAACAGCTGGGAGAAACAGGGGGCCTCTTTGCTGTGACCCAAGAAACCATAAGCACCAAAAGAAAGGCAAAAGTTTCAAAGTAATGAGTATCTTTCACCAATGGCCAAAGAGGTCATCAAGGTTGTGTTAGTTCCAAACTACATTAAGGGGCATTAATCTTAACCTGACCTTGATGTTTCCTCCAATGGAGTTACATGCCCAGGCTTTCTCTCCAGACAGCAGGGAAGAGCCCACAGCACTGGGATGTAACCTTGTCCCCCAGGGTGGACAGATGGAGCAGGTCAGGAGAACATGCTCTGAGGAGAAGGGCAGCCAGTTTTTCCAATGCAGGTATCTACAAGTCTTGGAAAAACACTTTGACACCCTCAGCCTTGGCCCTGGCTGGACTAAGGTCTCCAGCAGCCCCTCTTTGGCACAGGGGAGGCAGGATATCTTCCCACCACACCTTCTGCTGGAACCTTTACAGACCATTGCAAAGGAAAAACACCTGCACAAGAGTTAAAACGTTTTCCCAGGAATGAAGCCTGCAATTTCCCTTTCCACCCAATGGGATTCCAATAACCTAATTCTTGCTCTACATTCATATGGTCTCTCTCCCCGATCACCCCTGGAGAAATGCCAGCCATGTGGTAAGTACATGTAATCATGGCACTGTGAGAGCAGCCCTTGTTCTCTGGCCATTAATTCATCTCCCTGGGACTTAGGTGAACATTTGAAATCCTGCAGGAAATCCAGCCAGCTGCCTTTATTCAAAAATCAACATGGCATTAAAAGGCTTTCTCCTTTCCCTCCTCAAAACGCAAATAATTTAGCTCCAAAACCACCCTGGCCCCTGGACAGATGTTGCTGGGTTTGGCCTTATCTCAGGGCCAACAAGGAGGTTCCTGTGCATGGGAAATTCATGGCCATGGAAATTTCTTGGAGCAGGAGGGCTCAGTGCTGTAGGGGAGGCAGCAGCACCAGCCTCGAGCACAGCCTGTCCCTTCCTCGTGGCACACTCAGAAAAGCACCACCAGAAACCTTTGCTTTCCTCTCTCAAGATAGAAATAGAGGATAAAAGAGAAGAAAAGAAAATGCAAAAGAGCCTTCAAACCCCAACCTCCTTCTCCCTGAGGACTGGCATTTCTAGGAAAGCAGAAGCTCCTTTCAGATGCTTTCAGTGTGCTGGAATCATATTGTGGCTGGACACAGGCTGGGAACACCCAGCTCACCAGGAGGAGAAATAAAATGAAGCTCTGCTGAATTTTTCAGCCCAGCAGGAAGGAAAATGCCAGCAGCCCCCAGAGCAGTGACCACCACGTGCTTGGCTGCAGAGGCTCCAGCTCTGAGCTGCCAGGGAGGAAACAGCTCAACACCAGCTGGTGCCATCGGAGTGCCCACATCGAGCTCAGCTCAGGTTCCCACTGTGCCTGCACCACTGAAAACCTGCTTTTACCAATGTCCCCAGACAGATTTTTTGCTTTCATGTTGTCACTGAGCCACCACCTCTCTGGAGCTGGAGAGGAATGAGGGCAAGAGCAGACCTGGAGGAGCAGCAAGGGCAGGACAGGCAGGGAAATGCCTGAGGATGGGAGGCAGGTGCAGAGTGAAGAGGGTTAGAGCAGAGTTTGGTGCACAACCTGGGCAACACCAGGCTTAGGATTCAGCCAGGCCAGTCATAGTTCAGGAGATCAGACTGTCCCACCTGGGACACGAGGGAGAAGGGAACACAGGGTCAGGGGCTGCACCCCAGAGGGTGGCTGGGGAGGAAAGGGTGCTCTGTGCTGGGCAGGAGCTCAGTGACAGGTGAGAGGGGAGTGCTAAAGGCCAATGGGCAGATGGCAAAACTGTGATTAGAAAGTCACTCCAGCCATAAATCACAGGGACCTGGAGACGGGCAAGCCCCAGATGGCTTGGAAGGTCTGCCTGGTGGAGCCCAGCACAGCTCAGCATGCATCTGGCCCTCCTTCCTCCTCCTCCTCCTCCTCCTCCTCCTCCTCCTCACCAGGTTCAACCACCTCCAGCCAGCTCCTCATGGCCAGAACTGAACTAGGAACCCTTGAATCTGAAACAACTCCAATGCACAAACTAAAAAGCAAAACCACTACCTGGACCCCAACAACATGATCATCCATCCTGGCACAGGACTCTCTCCACATTGTTAGGGGTTACACAGACATCCCATCCCTGACAGTCCTGCCTTGGCAGGGATGCTGTGGCACCATCCAGGGGGGCACGGAGGGTGCAGGATGGTGCAAAGATGCAGAGCTGGGTGGAGGAAGGCTCCCCATGGCCACACACGCTATTTCTGGATATGCTGAGGAGCTGCTCAGGGCTGGATTTGCAGGCGAGCACAGGGGTGTATCAGCTGTCTCTGCTTTGGAAGGGGCTCAGGAATAGCAAAGGGGCAGCAGCAGGCTGGGAGGGAACAGGATTTATATAGAGATCCACGGGGAAAACCCGTGTCTCCAAACATAGTAACCTAACACCAGGTAGTAGTACTCGCTCCTGCCTGTGGATTCAGAACAACAACTTTCCCCACCCACAGCCAGAAAAGCCCACTGCCCTCTCACTCCTGCCTGAAAAGCACCAACAACACCCACAAAAAGAGCCCCTGCCTGTGTCAGGCTGCCGAACCCTCTCTGTGCCAGTGGGTGCCTCCCGCAGCCCTTCCCAAAGCTGCCGGAGAGCCCTTGAGCTCACAGGTGCTGTCGCTCCCCCGGGACCCCCGGCCAAGCCCGCGGGGTTTGGCAGCGCGGCCGGGACAGGGGCCAGGGGTAAAATTAGAAAGCGTGTCCCTGCCAGCCCCTTCTGCGAGCTGCAGGGACCAGCTGAGCCCAGTTGCTAACCTGTACTGTAACCCTTCATGTCCCCTCTCCTGTAGGCTGGGACAGTTACTAGAAAGCCAGGGATTTGCAGGGCTTTCCTTTTTGATCAGCCGTCTCAAGCTACCCCGGAGAGCCAGGCTTAAGGGCTGATGGAGCAGAGGGAGGTGGGTTTTTCTGGATCATTTGGGACAGTTGGGATTGCACCCTGCAATTCCCATCTCTGCTGTCCCTTTGCAGACCAGGCAGCCCTGCAAAGATTGATCCTCCCTGTTTCAGAGGCTTGTGCCTGCTCTCCAGCCCGTGCTGCCCTCCTCCTGCAGCATTATTGTTATTATTTACGCTCCTAAGCATCCTTTGAGTTCTGCCGGAGGACAGGATCCAAAGAAAAAGCCTTTTAAGGATTTGTGCCAGCGCCGGGAAGCGAATCCCCCCCAGCGAACAGTGGTGCTGGGGGATTTGAGTGTAGACAAGTGCTTAGAGCCGAAAAGGGCAGCGGGAGGGGAGGGAGCCGGGGGCACGCTCTGAAACCAGACCCTCCCGCCCAAAACGCAGCTCCTTCCTCTGCTTTAGGAAACGGATCCCTGCTGCGATTTCCTTTCAAAGGTGACTTGTAACCTCTTCATTAGGGTCTGCTTTGGCAGAGCCCCGATGGTGCCGCGGGCAGGGCGGGTGCCGCGGGGCGGGAGCGCGCTGGCCGTGCCGGGGGTGGGCAGCACAGCCCGCCCGGCCGCGCTCTGATGGGGACCATGGACTTCAAGGCGGACCCCAGTGCAGTAACCATCAACCTGCTGCTCATTGTCCGCCCCGAGGAGGCAGCGAGCAAAGAGAAGGGGCAGCGAGAGGGGCAGAGAGGAGGCAGCCGAGGCGCAGGTAACGTCCCGCCTGCGTCGGGGCGAGGAGGGGAGGGCTGCAGGTGCACACGGCAAAGAGAGGCAGCAGCTTTGCAGCAGGGTCTGGGCTCCCACCGCTCTTTCTCCTCTTTGCGGACACGCTGCAAAACCCCAAACTTCCAGCTTTTTTTGCAGAAGCGCAGCGTGCCCGCGCCGGTGCTGCCCGTGCAGCAGAGCCTTGTCCGTGCAATGCTCGGTCCGGCTCCGGGGTGCGGAGCAGCAGGGGACACGCACACAGACAGACAGACAGACAGACACACACACACACACACACTGATCCGAGGGCCGTGCTCGCACCTCGCTATGTCCCGCAGCGGCCCCGAGGAGCCTCCACGGGCTCCCTCGGCTGTGCAAGGCGAGCAGGGCGAGGGCTCGGAGGCTCCAGCCCACACAGCCCCCACTGCGCCGGATTACAGGGTAAAACTGTGTTGTTTGCGGTGCGGCCGGGCTTTGTGTCGAGGATCACTGTGCTGAGCCATTTATAGCTACAGCTGGGGACGGTGTCGCTGGCCCAGCTCCTGCCCTGCAGCGGGTCTTCCAAAAAGCTACGGCTGTGCTCTGCAGTTGTAAGGGGCAGAAGTAAAGGGAGGAGATGGAATATTCCTGCTCTAAAACCTTAGGGAGAAGCTGGATTTTCAGCCAACCAGTCGCAGGCTAACAAGGATAGGCAAAGTTATCTCAAAAGTTGTGTTCATGCTTCATCTAACAGCGCACCCAGCACCTGCACAAATGCAAGCAAGCTTTATCAAAGTGACTTGGACCCCGACTATTGCACTTTGTGCCTCCCAGGATTTAGCGATAAGAACTGCAGCCGATGCAGAAGATGAGGCAAGGAAGGTGGATCCTGCTGACACCTGGTTCAGCTGAGTTGATGGGTTACATAAGAGGGTTTGGGGTGTTTGGCTCCAGGCACTGCCTGGACCTCACTCCAGGAGGACACCCTGCCAACCTCCTGTTTATATCTTACAGGTTTGGAGGATGATGGCAATGGAAACAGCAGATCACAGACACCCCAGAGGAGAGACCTTAATGGTATGTGAACTTCTGTCTCTACTGATAAACCAACCCCAGCACACACAGCCCAAAGCTCTCACCACCCAGCTGTGCTTCTCCAGCATAAACATGCTTCAAACAACCCATCCCTTTCCAGCCTTTTGAGGGGGCCACATGTCATGGGAAGTGTCCTCTCTGGGCTCTCCTCTGTGCCATGGCCAGGAAGGACAGTGGTGGCACTGCCAAGCCCCCACACATCCATCTGCAGGGGATTCTCCTGCCATGCAGCTCGCTCGAGTTACAGGTGCACGGAGATCTTACATTTCACAGCCAGCTGATGGCAGGGGAAATTCAGTGCCCCAAATCACTCAGGTTGCAAGCAGAGCTTCCAGAGACTTCCCCAGCACTCACACAGCTTAGGCAAGGTCTGGGCCGTGCAAGGAACCTTTGGGATCGCAACCAGTCCTTTCCTCATCTCCCCCACTCAGAGACTGAGCACAAGGCAGGTGTGATTCCTGTCCAGGAACAATGTGACTGCTAGTCCTGAATGTATCGCTGCTGAATCCCAATCCCCTGCCCTGAAACAGCTCAGGAGGAACATGACCCCAGGGCTGTAGTGCAAGGGGATAGAGCAGCTCCCAAGGAAGGGGTCAGACCATCCCACTTGCTTTTCTGGCAGTCTAAGCCTAATGTGGTGTTTAGCAGAGAAAGCCATGTGCACAGGTAGAGCAAGACACTTAATTCTTACGGTAGCAGACAGTAGATTTTAGTTACACTGAGGAGGAGCTTTGCTTCTACAGGCCAAGCAATAGCAGTGTGCAAAAGCCACGGCTGCTCCCAGCAGGATGCTCAGCAGGAGCCCTGATCCAAGTCCCTCTGAAATCAGTGGTGGCTGGAGAGTACTCACAGTCTGGGAACAAGAGATATTTCATGGCAAGGCAGTACTTTGAGAGTTTTACAAGCCAGATAACAAAAGCCTCTGCTCTGGGAAGCAGATAAATAGTCTGCACTCTCTCCCTCCATCATGCTCAAGAGAGTCTGCAACCAGAGCTGCAGAGCAGTCAGAGCCTCCTGTAAGAGTAAGAGGATGGGATTTATTGATCATTTCCCACCCTGAATTAACATCAGGAGTGTTCAGTACACACATGGGAATCCTTCCCTCACAGCTCTACCTTGGGCACTATTCAAACCCCCGTGAGGATTGATTAGGAATTCAGACACTGGAGGAGCTTTGGCTCCTCTGGCACCACAGGGGTTAATGAATTCCTCTTTAATCAGCCACATTAGTGTCCCCATGAAGCCTCTGACACCCCTGGTGCTGCCACAATATTTGCAGACATAAATAATTGCCAAGCCCACTGAGGCCCAGGGGCTGTGGCCCTGCTCCATGAGATCCAGGGGCTGCCCCTTTGTCACAGCCACACAGCAGGAATGGTACAGGCTGGAAAATCCGGGTTCCTGGAGCTGGGCTCTGGGGGCTGGTGGGATGGTGATCCCACAACACTTAGGAAAAGAGTGAGGGATCACCCTGGCCAACATCCATGCTGCCTGTGGAAGCTGGAGCACCAGAGCTGTGTGGGAGTGAGGGCTCAGTGTCACCTGGCTTTGCTGCCACCAGAACAGCCAGAGGGAGCAGGTTTGTGCTGCCTCCACCTGCGTGTGCCCCGGGCACACCAGGTACTCCCCACACCTCCCTCTGCTCCAAGGATTCCCAGGCCAGCTGGCACCACAGGGACAGGCAGGGGCTCCCAGAGGGCACAGAGGAACACAAGGATGAGATGCAGAAAACCACACCAACCCTTCACCTCCAAGCCCCTGGCACTGCCCTTCCCTCCCACCTACCCCTTCAAACACCTCAAGCACCACAACCCCCATCCTGAGCAGGAATACCCTCTCTGGAGCAGGGCAGGCACTCCTGGACCATGAGCAATTGGGCTTTGAAGCTGGAGAATAGGGCTGAGCTGCTGGAGACATTCCTTATCCTGCTGCTGAGCAAAGGCACAGCTTTAACTCCCCTCCCTGCCGGGCCCCTCTGCTCTCCCCAGGCACTGAGATGTTTCCCTCTGTGTCACCAGGCCGGCGTGTCCCCGGGGAGCCCTGTGAGCAGCCAAAACCCAGGACTAACCCCACCCACTCAGGCTCTGACACAGGTAAGTGGGGAGCCAAGAGACACAGCAGGCCCTCAGTCAGCTCCCAACAAGCTTTTCCCTAATAAAATAACCTCAGAACACCCCTAAAGAGAGAGTAAGTCCTACTCTGGACAGCTGCACCCACAAAGCACTTGCTGGCCAAGGGCATGAAGAGAAGTGTTTCTCTGAGTTCTGAGCAATCTGGTCTAGTGGAAGGTGTCCCTGCCCATGGCAAGACAAGAGGATCTTTAAGGTCCCTTCTAACCCACACCATCCCAGGATTCTTTATGAGGATATCTTGATCAGGAACAGTAAAAAAAAAAAAGTCATAAAAGCATCAGTGACCATTTTCTTCTACCAGTGGTTTTTAAAGCAGTGGATGTAGCACTTAGAAAAATTCCTGTGGAATTATATTTCTCATTTGCTAAATGCCTTTTAAACTCAGTGGGAGGAGCATTCCTCAATGGCAAGTTTGTTTCTTGAAAATAAAGAATTGTAATTCATGGGCATAAACTGAGACAGAGGAAGTTGGTGAGAAAACACACAAAACCCCAAAGCTATAAAGTAATCATGAGAAATAAAAAAGGGCCCCTGAAAATATACAAAACCTTGAGGAAATCAAACTGTTTGCAGGAAGTCACCCCTTTGAGAAATAACTTCATTTATCTTTGAATTAACTGACACAACACATCAGCCAGCTCTGATCTCGACACCCTGATCCTGCACCATCCCAGAACTGGAGTCAAGCTCTAGGGTTTAGGGGGTTTACAGGTTTTCTTACCTTCTGCTTTAGGAGCTTAAAGGACATCAAACCTCTCTGCATAATCCCAGGAGAAACTCCACTTTCCTAAAGTTAACTGCTGCAGGAAAACTTATTCTTTGATGAAAGTGCAGATTCCCACCTAATTAGCCAGCTCCAAGAGCTGGTCTTCAAGGGAAACCCCAAATGTCATGAGATTCTTGATAAAATTGTAGGAGGTATCGCTGGATGGCAGCCCCGAGGTGCATTAACATCTTGACCTTCAGTCTTCCAAGTAACCTCTGTCTGATCTGAAACAGAAGCCCACGAGCACATCGTGCTCCTCCAGGGAACCTCAGGGGCTGCAAAACCTTCTGAAATACCTGCCCAAAAAATGCAGTCTCTGTCAAAAAGTTTGGGTACTTCTGATAAGACACTCCCTGACTTTTTTCCCTGTACTTCTCTCTCTGAAACTTTAAAGACCAGACTCCAGTTTCCACAGGAGGTTGTTCTGGAGCATCCAGCACACCTGGGCCTGGCTCTGCCAGGACACTCACTGCCTTTTACAGGCAATGGCCTTTGCCAGACATTTTAGTATCACAAGTCAAACCATTTTCATCGTTCCAAGCCTTTTCCTATTTAATTCCAAGAAAAATCAATGAAAGACATTGATTCTCTGCTTTCCACAGCTCCATCAAGAGCTCTTTAATATGGTGATAAACCTTTGCAATCACCAGAGCTGCTGCTTTGTCTGAGCTGCCTCTACAAGCAATCCTGCCCTTCTCCTCCATATCCCAGTTTTCCCTTTCTTAGGCAGTTTATCATCATTTCTTCCAGGAACCCAAGTGACAGTGGAGATTCATCCTGAGGATATTCCCCTCCAACCCATCCGGATACTTTCCTTGGAAAAAGGTACATTCCCTGGCTTTCAACCCTGGCAGAGGCTCAGAGCATCCTTCCTTCCCCTTGCAGAAGCCAAGGAGCTCGAGGGGGTGCTGAGCCCCTGGAGCCAGGGCAGGGCTGTGCTGCTCCCACTGACCATGCCTGGCTGTTTCAGGTTCCCAGAGGCTTCCCAGCCTGAGAGGACACGACAACAAAGGTGAGGCTTCCATGGCACGTGTCTCCAAGCCACCCCTCAGCCAGGAGGACACAGGCTCCTTCTCCCCACGGGAGGCTCCTGAGAGGATGCCAACCCTGCTTCCCCTAACAGGCAGATGCTGCTGGCTCCTGCCCATGCCTGGGACCTGAGGAGCAAAATCCTTCTGCTCCTGGGCTGGGGGATCTCCTCCTCCTCCTCCCCAGCCCTGGGACAAGGCAGGTGCTGCCAGGCTGGGGGCTGCAGGGTCCCACAGAAATCCTCCAGCTGCCACAGAGCTCTCAGTGAGGATCTCATTGACTGCTCTGGAGCTCAGCTCACCCTCCTTCCATGCCTGGGGGGTTTGGCCATGGTGGGCAGGGGTTTGATGTCCCCAGCCCTCAGGCCAGAACAGGAGATGGATGCCTGACTGCTGGGGAATGTGGCTCTGTGGGATGGCAGAGCCGGGATGGAGCACGCTCTGCAGGGCACTGACATCCACGTCAGAACACAAGGGAATGGGCAAAGAACCCCAATTCCAGCTTTTTCCACCCAGTCCTGCTCTCCAGAACCACCTATTTCTGCTTCTTTTTCCTCTCCTGACAACAGCTTCCCGCCTCACACTCCCTTCTCCACTTCGCAGGTTTCCTGAGAACGGAGGCCCCGCGGCCACCGGGAGCAAAAGACCTGCACGGTAACTCTTCCACCACAGGTGGCATTGAGCTTCCCACCCCCTGCTCATCGGGATGGCAGACTGGGGTGGCTTTGGGAATGTCACACGTGTCCAAAGCCCTTCCCAAGGCTCCACACCCAGGGAAGGCTGCTCAGCCAACAGGCACAACCCACACTGACTGCACATCGCTGGAGTCCGTGCACCCATAACCTGGCAAAGACAAACCTGATAACCAAATTTAAAAACAAAACCATCCCCTTCCCAAAAGACAGAAAGGAATTTTCAGAGCTGTGTAGAGGGAGAACCTCTAAATGTGTAAATCTGCTTCCTCTCTATTAGGTCAGTGTAGCAGGCTCCTTTCAGGGAACACACAGATAAGCAAACAAGCCTGATACAGAAACAGTTGCCTGCACTGAATACTGGCCGTCCATGCACATCCATGTGCCTGCATCCCACCTGGCAAGCAGCACTGGAACTGCCCCCAAACCCCTCCTGGGGCAGAGGTTTCCAAGGAGAACAGGGCTCACCTTTACAACATTTTTACAAGTCAGGAATAGACCTTCTGGCTACCCCTCCAGTGGGCTGGAGCCTGGCCCAGAGCCCTGTTTTGGGGAGCTGGAGAGGGATGAGCACAGATTCCAGAGCAATGCTGGCTCCTCAGCTGGGATGGGATGCTCTTGGGCCCTCTCCTGCATCCCACTCCCAGCACTTGCTGAGCAGGCAGAGGGGTGTCCCACTTGCCTGAGCAGAGTCATATGAAGCAGGATGTGACCAGCTGTGCCCAAGCCCAGCTCCAGCAAACAGCAGCTCCACTGCACCATTCGTTCACCTCTCCCAGCACTCTGGAGTCACACAGCAGCATTTTCACTTCAGAATCTCTTTCAGATCCCATTTTTTCCGGAAAAATAACAAACCTTCAGAGACAGCTAGAGGAGTCTCCAGTCCTGAATGGCTCTGACAGGCTATAGCACTCAGTTCTCCCCTCAGCAGCCAGCAAAGCAGGGAGGGCTGAGGGCCAGGCTCACTGATGGGAGACAGCACTGTCAGCTCATTCCAAGACTGTTAAAAATCAGTTACCTGATTAATTAGGGCAAGTTATTAACCCTTTGTTCGCACTAAGTAGAACCAGGAGCCCAGAGCCTGCAAAGATGCAGACAGAGGGTGAGGCACAGGGGTTTCAGTCTAATTGCTCCCAGTGTTCCATTCCTCATGGGCCTGAATTCCTGCAGAATCACGGCCCTTCACCACACAAAACTCCTGGACAAATCCAGATCTTTAGTGGGCTTTTTAAGAAGTCAATTTTTCCCAGGGTTTGCACAGCACAGATTCTCCCTGATAGTTCCCCACTGTATCTCCTGCCCCTCCATACAATATCCTGGGATTTCCTATGCTGTTATGTAGTGCCAAAGTCACAGAGGCAGCTCCTGCTCCAGCACTGCCCAAATTCTAGCAGACTAGACAGGATGGCTCCTGCTTTCCATGCTGCTGGCAGGGACCTCCTGTGGGTGCCCTTGTGTCCTCTGCTCCCTGAGCACCCTCTGATGGAGCCTCCCTGGGCTGGGCTGGAGCTCTGACCCCTTGTCCAGCCACATAGCCAGGAAAAACACCCCCTCCCTTCCCAAAACAATGACAACTCGTTTCTTCCCAGTGTATCCATGGGACAAATCCTCTTTGAAATCCATGCCAGTGGATCTGCAGCAATTACAGAAGCTGGATGCCTACGCATTAAAAGTAAGTCTTGCCTTTGCCTCTGTCCTCCTCACAGTTCCCCTCAGGGACATTCCATAAAACCTGGCTCCCAGAACTAACACCAGCTTAGGCTGAGCTCTGGGGCAACAGCCTCAAAATATCCCAAACAAGTGAAAAACCATTTCCCTGCAAACGTTAGCAAAGAGATCCTGCTCTAGTAGAGCAACTATAACCAAAAATACATGGACCTAGAACTGTAGTTCTCTTGTTGAGGAAGCTGGAGGCAGAGCAGTCTCTGACAGGTGTGATGTCACTGGCTTCAGAAGAACAAGGGAGTGGAAAAGAGGGGAGATCCACCATAGAGATTTCTCCTCCATCACTTTGTAATGCTCCTTCCCCACACACAGGTAAATGTCAAGAGCAGCGTGGAGGAACTCGTCAAAGCCCTGCTCAAACAAGCCCGAACTGACCTGGAAAAGGTCCGAGCCATATGGATGTGGATATGCCACCACATAGGTAGGCTGAGACCTTCAACTGCAAATAGGGCTGCTGCTGGCAGCTTGTAGTGTGGGCCAGTCCCACGTGGTGGGTGGGATGAAGGCTTTCTGGAGGTGTCAATCCAGAAATGCATCCTGAGGTTCTCCCATCACCTCTGCTCCACAATCCTCTCCTCACACTGCCAGGCCCCAGGTCTGTGTGTACATGATGAACCTGTAACTCTACCTGGCTCATTTGAAGTGTGACCAGACAAGTCCCTGCTGTGTGAGCAGCCAGAGCACAAAGCCACAAAGCCAGGCTGCCCAGCACCAGAGGGTTACTGTCACCTTCAGAGCCACCCAGCACCATCCTGGGGAGGTGGAGAGGGAGCAGGTGATGATACAGATGTCAGAAGCAACCTGGTCTAGGGGAAGGTGTTGGGAGGTGGAAGGATTGGAAGAAGATGAGCATTTAGGTCACTTCCCACCCAAACCACACTGACTTTAATCTCCACCCCTGTCCTGAGTCCCCACACCCCAAGAGCCCTCCCCAGCACACTCTGATGCTGATGCCTTTGCTATGGGAGGGTCTCAGTGTCGCATAAGTACCCCCAGACACCTTCAAGCTGCCTTGCCCAGCTCTGTCACCTGTGTGATTGCAGTTCCTCCTGCACCTGCACCTTTCCAACCCCCATGAGCGCTGCAATCCCTCAGGTTCCCCTGCCCCTTCCTACCCAACCCCAACCCCAACCCCAACCCCGAGCAACACTGGAGTTACAGAATAACCAAGAAATGGGAAGAGGACAAGAGAGGAGGAGGTGGCAGCACTTTCAGCCTTTCCAGTCTGGCACATGAGAGGGGGCTAAAGGTTTCTTGCCACCCCAGCTCCTTGATGGGGGGAACTGCATGTGCAACATGATTACGTTTTGCATAGCATAAGCAAAAATGTTTCTTTCCCATGAAGTCCTGGGGTCAGAAAAGCACAGCTGTCCTTTCCTCGCCTCTTGCACATCCTGACAGGGCACTGGTGCAGTGCTGGCTGTGACTGATGGTGAGGAAAAGAGCAGTTTGGGCAGCACTGGCCTAACCTCACACCCACCAGCATCAGCAGAGCTTTGCCAGACACTGCGTGTTTAGGTCAAACAGCTTTAATCTTGCCCTGAAAGATGCAGAGTGCTGATTTCCCGGCAGTTCCTGACGCCCACACTGACTGACAGCAGTGCTGACCAGTCCATCTTTGTGCTGTTAACCCATTTCTGCCCATCACTGCCTGGGCCAGGCCTGGTTTGAGTGAGCACATGCACCTCACACTCATTCAGGTGATATCTCTGAGCCCAACAGCTATGCTGGCATGTCCTCATGAGATTTTTTTCCACCATCTTGGCCCTGGTTCTCCTCCTTTCCTGAGAGACTGACCCCTATTTACGTACATCAGAAAGAAACACAGAGCTGGGAATTTAAATGTGCTGGCAAAAATGCAATGTATCTGTTCTGGAAGAGCACTAACAATATGAACTCCTTTCCTGGATGGATTTTAAGTGAGAGTTCTGCTCCCTGGACATCTCTTCCCACCCAGCTCCATCCCATGATGGGCTGCTATCCCCATGAATCAGCAGCACTGCCAATTATTTTAGCTGTCATTTCTGGCATCAATGTAGAGCTGGGTGCAGCCAGCCAGCTCTCCACACCCCTCAGAGTGCTCTGTGGCATTGCTGGTGGGCAGTGATCAGCCCAGGTGGAGGATCCAGCCTTTCCCAGTGCCCCAGAGCCAACCCTCAGGAGGCACCAGCTGAGCACCTCAGATAAAAGACAAGCAGTGGCAGCATTTCAGCAGAGCACACACAGACACAGAGCCTGCTGCCAGCTTTCCTCCCTCTGCCCCAGCACCGAGGGGAGGGTGAAGCAGCTGATGCAGCATTTCTGAGAGCTTTGTCAGAAAAATACATCCGTATTTTAAGAAAGAGGTTGGGGACACAGCCAAGGTTGGTGGCCATTGAATTAACCTTCCCAGACCAGTTCCTCAAGCTCTGTCTGAAGGAGCCCTGCTGTGCTGCTTTTCTGCATTCATTCCAAGACATCGAGGGTTCCTACATTTCCAGGCATTAATATGACCAGGCTGGATGGGGCTTGGAGCAATCTGGTCTAGTGGGAGTGTCCTGCCACCCATGGCAGGGGCTTGGAACGAGATGGGCTTGAAGGTCCCTTCCAACCCAAGCCACTCTTGAAATCTATCACTCACTTGCAACCAATTACTTCAGGTGTTTCCCAACAAGCTGCTTTTCGGGTGTTTTTAATACAAATTTCATGTAGAGTGCAAAAAGCTCAGTGGTTGCCTTTGAGGCTATACCAGTCTGACTCCTTCAAATGCAGAGTGCTCTGGTTTTTACTGGGAACTGTTGAGACTGTGGATCTCCCACATGAGGGCAATCCCTGGGGATGCCCACCTTTCCCCAAAAAATTAGAGTTTTCCTCCCATGTGGATTCAACTGCTGAACCCCAGGCTTAGAGCAGAGAGTGATGAGAGACACACCCTGTCCCTGTGCCCCCAGAGTGTCCACGCACCATGTGCCAGGCTCGGCTCTCTCCACTTGCACTCACAGAGAGATGGAGCAACCCAAGTGCTGCTCGTGCTGCCCCCCAATCCCACTGTCCCCCAGCCCCGCTGGCCCCCAAATCCCACTGCCTCCCAATCCCGCTGCCCCCCAAATCCCACTGCCTCCCAATCCCACTGCCCCCCAGTCCCGCTGCCCCCCAGACCCGCTGCCCCTGGCTCCTGGGTGAACTTTTGCCTGGGTTCCTCCCCGCAGAGTACGACGTCGTGGGCTACCACAACAAGAGCCAGGTGTCGAGCAAGGCCGAGGATGTGCTTCAGATGGGGAAGAGCATTTGTGAGGGCTACGCCGAGCTCTTCGAGCAAATGTGCAGGTAAATTAAGTTCAGAAACATTCGGTGCCAGGGAGAGTCAACATTCCCTGTCAGCTCCGTGCCTATCCCGTCTGCCTTTGCATTGACTGATGTGACTTTAAGCAGGACGTGGAACTTTAGTTTTCAAACCATGCTGCGGAAAAACAGCAAGTCCTAGAAAGGTCAATTTTTCTCCCTCCTCCACTCCCTCCACTCCCCTCCCCAGCATAATTTACTTGGTGCCATCTGCTGAGCTTCGCATTGCATTAACATAATGGCAGATGAAAACACGCAGCTAATTTGATTAGAAGAAGTAGGATTTTCCTTGGAGTATGTGGATGTGAAGGTTAAAAGCAGCACATGACTTGAACAAGGAGTGCTGTCTCCAAGGTACTCCCATGGCAGAGGTATGCACAGCCCCAGAAGGAGCTTTCCCAAAACCCTCTGGAGATGCTCTGTCCCCTCCAGAAGCACCACAGGGACATCCAGGCTGTTTTCTGAGGCCAGTCTCAAAGTGCTTCACTGTTGAGGGCAACACTGCAATTCCCAATTTATGGCTATGCTGGCATTTAATGACTAAAACCCATTCTCCTGCCTACAAAACCTCGTGGACTTCACTCGGGTTTAGTCACAGAAATTTCCCCCCTCAGAGAGAGACTTTACAATCCCAAATGAGACAAGAGGCAGCCCTTTCCTTGGCAGGGAGCAGAGGTGCCTTGCAGAGGGATGCAGCCCAAATCCCTTCTCCCTCACGTCTCTCCAACCCAGTAAGGAAGGGAGGTGGCTGTAGCACAAGGCAACTCTCCAACCCCACAGCAAGGAGCAACATCTCCCCTCTCCCAGCATCCCACCTCTCCCAGGAGCTTGCCTTGGACAAGAAGTGAAAGCAATGAAGGTGCCTGGAGAGTTTGGGGACCAACCTTACATAGAAGTGTTGTCTAAGAGAAGAAAACTGGGCCTGATGACTGAGGGACAGGAGATTGGAAGGGACTTCCCAAAGCAACCCCAAGAGGGTGGGCTCATGAGGTGGCTCTCCCAGGGAGAACCCTCCATTTACAAGATGGCCTTGGAAAACTCAAAGACCAGTTATTAATCACATGTGTAAGTAACAACTGGCTTTCCACACCATCCCAAAAGATTTGGGAAGGTTTTCACCATGGAACACATAAAACCTACAGAGAAAAGAGAGGTTTAAAGAAAACCAACACACAGTGCCAGATGCTGAAGTGGTGAATGCTTCCAACCAACAACATGTATTTGGTCCCTTCCAACCCAAACCATTCTATGATAGTGGATCTTGCTTTCTAAAGAACAACATACAGGATGGTGACATATGAATTTATAGCTGCATCTTATGGAAGAGTTTCTGAGCAGTTGGGGGCAGGGGAAATTTGCATCTGTTCATTAAAAAGCATATGTTTAGTTCATTAAAAGCATTAATCTTTCCAAGGATATTTTTGACTATTTAAAGGCACTGTTGATTTACTCATAATTCCTCAGTTCCAGGTTGATTAGTCACTATGAGATTCAGGAAACCTCCCAGTCAACCAGCCTATTATGTTGTCAAATACTAGCTAAATGTTTAGCTCCTTTCCTGAAAAACTGTACCCAAAGACAACACCCCTTTCTCGCACAGGAATCTCCTCATCCCTTCCTCCCATGCTCTCTCCAAGTCTTACACTGAGTTCAAGCAGAAAGGCAAGAGGCAAAGAGCAGGCATTGTATAGGGAAGCTTTTCAGAGCCAAGTTTTAAGGGAAAAAAAGGTGCTTTAACATGCCTTTTTTTCCTAGCTCCTGTGAGGAACTTGAACAAACAACCCAATTTGCCAGGCACCAGGAGTCCCCCCAAAGGTCCTGTCAAAGTCAGTGTCTGACACTGATTGAGTCCTACTTGTCCCAGTGCCAGGGGGAACAGTTCCTGTTGCAGACACAACATTGTCACCTCTGACCACAACTCTGGCAGCCAAACTTCTCCCCATTAGCTGAGGCTCCTGTCACAGAGGAGAGGTGGGCACAGACAGCGGGAAGCTGGCCATGAAACATCACTTTACAAGCATCAGGTGTGATTGTGATGAACACCAACGGGCTCCTGACCAACATTTCAGCAGCATTTATCAAGAACTGGCTCCTCATCTGACAAGCAAACCCGAGGAGGCAGCAGGGCTGAGTGAATCAGGGAGCATAAATTCATGACTTCAGTTGAGGGCAGCCTGGATTCAGGGAGAATCACTCACCAGGATGAGTGATGAAGGCACAACAATTATTTTCCCAGGAGAGGCTCCAGCAGCACCTCTGGGACCAAAGCTGGCTGTTCTGCCTACAGTGGATCTGCCCACTCAGCTGCTCCTTCCTCAGAACCAGCCTGCAAATAATCCAGGTTTCACACCCTCTTGTCTTGCTTCTCCTGTTTCCTACAGTCTGTGGCTTTGCCTTTTTTCAGGAACAGAGACACACATCTACCCACCACAAACATAAACCATTCTCTCCCTCTGGAGAAGCCAGATTTGCTCCTCTAAAAGAGGAAATTATCAAAGTCAACCTGAAATCAAAGGGAATAAGGTAAATCCTAGGGACACCTGTAGCAAGATCCAGACTCTCTCTTACTCTTTTTGAAGCAGAAAAGCAACCTTGTGTTCAACCTCTTTGCTGCACCAAGCAAACATTGCCAAATGTTTCTTAATTCAGTTCATTCTTAATTTATTTTGTACTTAGGCCATCTTCCACCATCACAGTGGCACTTGAACCATTTCTGGAGGCCTTCCCCATCTTCTCCCTGCCTGCTTAATTTATCTGTATAAAGTCATTTACACAGAAACACAGTAACCCTTTTCACCAGTACAGAACTGCTCTTTTAAAGGATGTTTAAGCCTGGATTTTTATCAGTTGCTAGAGAGGTCACTGTCTAAGTGCTCCAGCCTTTCTTTTGGGAACTTTGAACATATCCAAGCACAAACTCTACTTGCTACTTTGCCAACATTCACTGTAATTGAGAGCACAGCGAGAGCCTATGACAGAACTTGTCCCTTCATGTTCCCTCTGAATATCCCCACTAACAAGAATGTCTAGAGAAGCCTAGAAGGATTAGACACCAATCCCCATGAAATTAGTGGGAACTTGGTGCTGAGCTCCTTGAAACTCCCAGGATCAAATCTTCCCTATAGTTCTGGGCCAGCCCCCAGTCTCAGTTACACCACGTAAATCCAAGCTCTCACCAGTCTCGTCAGTGGAGTTGCTCCACATTCACTGCCCAGCTCCACCTGAGAATTTGGCTCACAGGGGACTGTGGGCTGGCAAGGGCTTCCCACACCACCTGCAACAGCGGGATTCTCTGTGGCATTCCCTCCAGCCTGGCCACATTTGCTCTGGATACCCCTGGAACAGGCAGTGTCCTGCTGTCACTGCTCCCTCCTCTCCTCTGCTGAAGTGCCCACCTTCCCTCGGAACCAGCATCCTCCCCATGGGAAAAACAGCCCTTCCTACAAGCACCACTGCACTGCCAATTGCCAGTCAGTATCTGTTAGCAGACCTCAACTGCTTAACAGTCATGCTAATTATCTTTCCCATAAATATCCATTTTCTCCTGAGCTAAACCCACATTATGCAGACAATGTTGCTCTGGAAGCCAGCACAGTTTATTACTTAAGGTAGTTGTTCCATTTAACACTTTTCAGTGAAGAAGAAAAATGTCAGTGCTGTCCTACACAGAATACAATCCTCCAAGTGAAGCAATTTTAGATTAATGCTGAAATAAGATGCCAATGTTAGAATCCATTGCTATCATCAGCGGAGAGCTTATTAACACTGAGCTTATTTAAATCTTATTTACACATCCACGCAGGTATTCATTATGTCTTTAGAAAGAGACTATTTAATCATTTCTACCCTGTGCTTGCCCAGGCTCACTCTTTCAGGAAACTAAATCAGCATCCACACTCCCGTGAGGTCTGAGATACCTTGGCTGGTGTCAAACACCAGGCCCCCGTCACAGGGAGAGGCACAGACTGCACTTCTAATTTATAATTACATGGGCTAATTGTGGACAGCATCAAAGGGATTCCACTGAGTAACAAGACAGAGAGCAATTAAGTCCACTTTATCTTTGTCATCCTCTAACAGCGCTGAATTGATGGTGCATCAGGCAAAAAGAGAGGGAATATGCAGAAACTGGGAGAGAAGAGGCTCTTCCTCCAGCAGGATTCTCTTTCCAAGTGCCTGTGCAAAGGGTGCAGGAACAAACAGCCCTACCCAACATCTCAGGCATCATCACCTTTTTTCCTTCCACAGAGGTACCTGAGAGGTGTCAAACAGAAATCTCCTGCTGCGTCTTATCGTTTCCTTTCAGCATTGCAGGGATCCAGTGCAAGAAGCTGTCGGGACACGCCAAGGGACACGGGTACAAGACAGGGCAGACCTTCACAGGGAACTCTGACCACGCCTGGAACGCTGTCTACATTGAAGGAAGGTGGCATTTACTGGACAGCACCTGGGGAAGTGGTTCTGTTGATGATTCCTTCACCAAGTTCACCTACAGGTAAAGAACCACTCTCTAGGCTTACTCATAAACCCACCACAGAGGCAGAAGGAAAGCTGACGCGTTTGGCAAACAAAACAGGGACCTATTTTCAATGCCATGGCAAGACCCAAAGCCCTGACAAGGTGCCTGGGCTGCCTGCATAGGGGATAGAGCATGACCTGTAGAGAACCAGTGACCCTGAGCAGCAAGCCACAGACTGCTGAAAGTCCACTGGCTCTGCTTATCACATCTTCAGTTAATGTAATTCCCCATGGCACTCGATTCCCAGCTTTTGTGAATCCATTTCAATCAACAGCCAGGGCGTCCCTCTTTCCTCAGGAGGGGAAAGGTGCAAATACCTGGGATTTATCCCAAAGTTTTGGAAATTGAAGGCCCAAGCTCGGGTTTCTTCTGTGCCTGGAGGATTTCAAACCCACAGATCTCAGTTTGTGAGCAGCCCAAAGCACTCTGACGTCCTCCTGCTGAAACCTCCACCACTGCGTGGGAAGAGTTCACTACTTACAATTACTCACATTCCCTTAATTTGTTCCCTCTTTTCCAGGTACAATGAGTTTTACTTTCTGACTCACCCGGCCCTGTTCATCAACAATCACTTCCCAGATAACAGTAACTGGCAGCTTCTGAAGCCCACCCTGACGCTGAAGGAATTTGAGAACAACATGCTGCGCAACAGCAACTTCTACACGCTGGGGCTGCTGGCCACGCACCCCGAGACCCCCATCATCCACACAGGTAACTCCCCACGGAGCAGAGGCTGTGCAGCACCTCCCCCCATTCACCCCACATCCAACACACACTGCTGGGCACTTCTTTGGGAATGCTGAGCACCCTGAGTGCAGCTCTGTAGGCATAAAACCACTCAGGCACCCCCACTGAACACCAGGGCCCACGGTTAAGATCACCTCCCTCGGATTTTCCAAGAGCTGCAGGAATTTAACTGGATGGCTCATTTATGAGTGCTGAGAACAGAGAGTTAAAACTTAAGAGGCAACAACATTTTAAGACTTAATGAAACCTTCAAGCTGTTCAGGAACAGGCTCCCAGGCAGGTAGAATATCTCATATCTACATACTGGAATTTGAAGCTCCTGGGAACAGCTACTGGACTAGCAGTTGAGTCTAATCACCTCTAATTAAGCCCTTCACAAGCAATTATAGAATCCTATAACTGTTTGGGTTGGAAGGGACCTCAAAGATCATCTTATTCCAAGGGTAGGGATACCTTCCCCTAGACCAGGTTGCTCCAAGCCCCGTCCAACCTGGCCTGATGGCAGTTTCAGTTACATTTCACACAGGCTTTCACATTCTACTGGACCACAGCTCCATTTCTGTGTACATCAGAACAGGACAAATGCACATCTCCAGTACAAAGGCCATTCCTTACACATGTTGAGGGAGACTGGTCCAAGCTATGACCTGCCAGTTACAGCTCTTTGTTTTACTATTAGAAAAGCAGCAATTTATTTGGACAGATTAGGCTGCCCAGAACAGGGTGTACATGCAAAAATTGTACTGACACTCCTATGCACTCTTTTTTTTTGTATTTCCTAGTAAATGGAAAAGCCTCTGTATCCGTGGATTGCCGCCCCGGCACGTTATTTATGTTTAAGCTGAAGGGAAGAGAGGAACACGGCTTAATGACTTTGAACAAACATGGGATGAAGCTGGATATCTACCCACCGACAACAGGGAGTCACAAGCTGGAGATCTTTGCCAAGCCCTCCAAAGCCGAGGCTTCGGACGGGGTGTACAAGTGCGTGGTGGAGTACGTGGTGGAGTGTGGGTCGGTGGCCGAGGCCGAGCGCTTCCCCAGGGACCTGCACCAGCCCGTGGGGCCGAGCTGGTTCTCGGAGCGCCAGGGCTTCCTGCGGCCGTCCCACCGCGGGCCCACCATCCACACCAACGACGGGCGCTGCACCCTCACCTTCACGCTGGGCAAGGACATCAGCGTGTTGAGCTCGCTGCACTGCGACGGCAGCAGCCTCGACGAGGACATGGGCAGGCGCCACATCCTGCAGATCCACCGCAGGAACCAGATCGAGCTCAAGGTGCACCTCCCGCACGCAGGGGACTTTGTGCTGAAAATCTACTCCAAGAAGAAGTCGGATCCTGGTAACTATGACTACATCTTCAACTACCTCATCAAGTGCCTGAACATGGAGGTGAAGTGGCCACCCTTCCCCCAGAGGTACAGCAAGTGGATGGAGGACTACGAGATCCTGGAGCCGCTGTCGGGCCTGCTGCCGGCCAACCGCAACGTCCAGTTCAAGCTCAAAATGCACGGCATAGCCAAGGTGCTGGTTCAGGCTGAGAACCCTCACCCTCTCACCCTCAACAGAGGCTGCTGGGAGGGAACCTGCAACACCTCAGGGTGCAGAGAGGTGTTTGTGATGGTGCACGAGAACGCCAACCACAGCTTTTACTCACACGTCCTCAAATATGAAGTTGAGACCCAGTAACATCCTCTCCCTCTTCTTTCACTCACCTGCATGAACCAACCTTCCCAACGTGCCCCAAACCAACACAGCTTTAGGAGATCACTCATTCTCTCAACGAAATCTGTTCTTTCATCAAATGGCAGGACAACACTTGCAGGCTTGTGCAAGATCACGGGCTCAAAGACGGTCAAAGAAACAGAAAATTCTGTTAAGAAGCGAGCAGCAGTGGAAGACACGAGGTAGAAACCTCACCTGTGTTCCAGAAATACTGTCCAGACAAACATCTTGAAGAAAACAACTGCCTGTCTGGCCACATTCTTTGCCAGGAGTGATTGCTGGTTTCCAAGGTATGGACCATAAGAAAAGTCTTACAAGGGCTACTCCAAGAATACACCCACCTATGGGGCAGGATGAAGGAAGTGCACCCTGTTTTTGAGCAGCAATATTGGGCACGAGGAACTTCAGGATATTTAAACCAAGTTTCTGTGTATGTTTAGCCAAGTTGTATGTCAGAGGAGAGAAGTGTTAGGAAGAAGATACAACACGAAGTTTCCTTGTGCACTTCATTGTCTTACAGATTTAACGGATACTGTGGAAGTGCTTTTTACACTGACTTAAATACAATCTACAAACTGATTTTTACCTTTTTATATTAGAGTATTGTAAACATTTTTTCTGCTGTAATTATCTCTTAAGCTTATGAGTGTTTCCACAACTGAAACTACAGTAAAAAGAATAATAAAGACATCTCTCCTTACTCCAATCTGTCCACACAATACTGCAGCTAAAAACTGATGGCGTTCCATGGGATAGTGAGCTGAGTGACATTATTACCATGTAAAAAGTATTTGGTGCTGTACTCTTGTAAAAAAACCCCATGCACAAGGAAAGGGGGGCTTCTGGTGAATGCCACCACAAATGCACATCCCAAGATGAAGAATTATTTTCACGAATTATTCATATGTCCATGAGCATTAGCATGACCTGAGAGACATTATGTTTGAGCTTGAATTGAAAATAAACCTGTTATGTTTTTGCCCTCTGTTTCATTGACCCAACAGTATGAATTCTCTTCACAATGCTGCTGTATTTTCCACACAGAGAAGGTGGGTTATTCCTACACTCCCTCCCCCTCAGCAGCTGGGTGGCAGGAGTTATTCAGGGTAGTGTGGGGCTGCCTGTCAGCAGCAGGATCCCTCCTATGTTACTTCCTCTCCCCCAGCACCCAGGCTGAGCTCCTTGAGTACCTGGAGCCAGATTCAAGTATCAGACCTCTCTGGAGGATGCAGGATGCTGCAGACACGAGCTGCAAGCACAAACACAGTGCATAAGCTAACAGAGCTTACTCCAGGGTGCTGGGAGTACAGCAATGCTTTGGGGGTCTTTCTGTACTTGGGTAACAAGGAGGCTCCTTACATGACACAGAAGTGGGTTTCAAGTCCTCCCCCAAAGTGCTAAGTGTCCTTGCCCTCAAAAACTGGTGGCAGCAGCTCCTCCCTGCAGGAACACTAACAAGCCTCATAGCCCAGCAGGCATCTGCACCCTGGACACCAACACAGACTGAACAGCACAGATGCAAGACACACTCGGGGATTTTTTGACTGCCTAAGGACCTTGAAGGCTAAAGCAAGTATTGTCTGTCAGCACACACAGCCCTGGTTTATTTTGGTGCCTGGCAAAAGGGTACTTTTTTCTTAGATCCCACTTTTCAGATCAAGGAGGACACACTGCAGCAGCTTTCACTTCACAGGTCACGCTGATCCACTCAAATACGTCAGTTCTTACAATGGGAGGATAAGGAGGCATCCCAGAGAGCTTAGGGACTAAAGAAAACAACTTCTTCCACATAACAGGGTCAAGGATAGCGAAGCACAGACACCCTTTGTGGAACCAAACACTCATTGTTCCCTCACACAAGCAGGCACGAGGAGCTGGCACACACAGCAAAGCCTCCGCAGGGTGACACTGCCACAAGCAGTCCCTGCTCCTCGTCCCAGACTCCCTTTCACAAGGTCTCTCTCTAACCCCACATGCTCTATTTGTGTGTCAGGATGGCAGTGGCAACCAAAAATTACCCCAAGGGAGTAGAGAGGACAATTTATAGAGCATTGCCCCCTACTTAGCACAACCTCAGGGAGTATCCTCTGTCACTGCAACCCCTGTGAAACCCACACGTGTCTGCAGAGGCACAGACAGACTCTTTAACCCCTCAGCATAAAGAGTGACCCCAAGCACTGTCACACCCACAGGAGAATATTTGTAGACAAAGCCTTCACAGCTTCCCACTCTGGAGATGTACAAAAGGAAGTACTGCAAATAAAGTTCCACACTTTTGTCTCAAAGAGAAAACAAACATCTGGCTCAGCCCTGCAAATGTACAAGAAATGCCTCAGTGCTACTGAAGGCATGAGTTCAAAGACACAAAACCTCTCTTCAGCTTCATTAATTATAAAGCTTCCAGGGTCAGGTGATTATTCCAAGAGAGATTTGACACTGCAAAGGCCTGGAAAACCCTCAGATGAAAGCACCTCAGAAGCCTGCACTTGCTGTGACATCTCCCTCGGGGATAAACATGGCTCCTTCTCCTCCCCCTCATAAAAATGTGCATTCTTCAGTGCAGCCAGGGCTCCAACACCAGAAGAGCTCTGCAACAGACTTCTCAGTTAGCCTGGCACATCTGCAAAGAGAGAAGGTGGGAAAGGCAGGGCACACACACCAGCCCAGAGAAGTAACTCAGCAGTTCCCCTAAATATCACTTCACATCACATTAGTTCGAATTTTCACAGTCTACTCCCTGAATGAAGCTGTTCATTACAGATATCTAAAAATTAGTGAACACTGTGGGATTATAGCTGCTGATTAAACAAATGGATCATGTTCAGGTTTGCTCTTCCCTTCTGCCAGCACGAACTGCCAGTGTCTCTAAAGGAAAGGAATATGGAAGAGAACATCAGTAATGAGGCAAAATGTCTCCTAAACTTCTGAAAACACTGCATGATGCAACACTCGGTAACTAAACAAATCTTCAGGAAATACAGTACTGTCTGGAAGGGATCATTAAGAAAATTAAATTGCTGCATCACTGAAGGAGATGAGGAATCCCTAAGGGTTCTGGCCTGTCACACAGTCAGTGCATCTATAGGTTCATCTGCAGAGAGGAAACTCTGTCAAAATGCCCCATGACAAGCAAGTCCTTATTTGAGACCTAGACAGATGAGGTGGATGTTCCAGAAACACCTCCCTGTGGACAGCTCTGAAGAGCCAGTTGTGGGCAGTTCAGCACTTCATTACAGAGGCTGCACATGAGAATCCAGAATGTAAATCCAGGGTAAATCCACAGGTTTACCCTGTGCAAAGAACTCCAGAGGAAAGCCAAAATAAAAGGACTTTTGGATTCAAACTTCTCTGAACTCTGGAATGCAAAGCTGCATGACCAGGTGCAGTCCCAACCTGTAGCCAGGCATCACCTTTGCTGAACTCATCTGCCTCACCTGAGGGTTGGGTTTTGCATCTGTGGTGCTTCTGAATTCCTGTTTTTTGACAGCATTAACCTGCTCTAAGACACGGTGAAGCTGATGGAAAGGAACAGGAAACTCATGGACACAGACAAGGGATGTCTCTGTCCCAAGGTTTGCCTGCACGAAGGCTGTGAAGGCTCAGACACAGCAGAGCTGCAAAGAGCCCCTGGAAGAAAGCAAGTTTGTAAGAAATAAGTTCTGTTCACTCATTAACAACTTACTTTCCTGGAGGAAAGACTGAATATATTCCCAAAGAGAGGTCACAGGTGTATTTAATGCAGCAGTTCAGCTGGACTGCCCAGATCCAAAGCAGCTCATCCAGCAGCAGCTGTGCACATGAACCACACTGGTCTGTGGTGTCTCCTCCCATTCTTCTCCAACAGCCATGACCACAACCAGAATTCAGCCATTCACTCCTCTGCTGTTCTGCAGCACTTCAGGCACTGTGCATGGCAAGATAAAGACACCAGATACCACACAGACAGCAAAGGGCAGAAGTTGCATGAACCAGGAAATATTAAGAAATTCCACTAAGGGCAAATTAACTGGAGAAAATTGAGGTAGCCTAAAGGAAAGAGGAGTTACATTCCTTGTTCCTTGAAGAACACAACTATGCTGTGATGGAAAAGATGTTGATCCAAGTTCCTGATGAGAAGGCAAGATAAGTCACAAGAAATTCACTTTGTGTATTTGTACGAACAAGAACAGAGGTGTTTGCCATTCTGGTTTATTTCAGTGCTTTTACATGTATAAAATATACATAAAATACCTAATACAAAAATGAGCAAATGGTTGGCTTCTAAAAAAACAGCACAGTCTTTGTGAGTTCTGATGCAGGCCTGTGGCCCACCAAACTGACTAAAATGCTTGTGGTGCAACACCTTTCATCAGATCAAACACTTAAGGGAGGAGCTCCTTCCCCTCAGCTCCAAGTGGGACTCATGGCCTCTCAAACTCTGATGGCCACTGGTTTACAGGCACCTCCTCAGTCACAGTTTGGAAGCATGTGAGGAAACCAGCACTCCAGTTCCACAGCAAACATCACTCCTGGTGCTCAAACCGTCTCACTATCTTTGCACTCTCTTTTTTCAGTTCCTCAATGTGAGCATTTAGGCATTCCAGGATGTGCTGGGATCTCACTTCTTCCTCTTCCAAGTATCTTGCAGCTATTGATCCAACAGAAGCTGTAGGCAAGGGGCACTAAAGGGAAACAAAGGGATATCAGGTATTCCTTCATTCCAAGTTTCAGCCAGAAACACCCTGATCCGCAAACCACACAACTGAACGTGCTCCCAGAGAGCTCTTGTGTCACTTCCATCTTACAGGGCAGAATAAGCACCCCGGTCTCCCACTTGTATCACAGGTCACTTCCAACAGCCTCCAGCCAACAGTGCCAAAAATTCAGTACTAAAAATCAGGGCTAAGGAAGGTCACTACAGAATTCCCAGGGGTTTGTCCTAGCGGTTAATGCACTTCCAGGTCTACATCCTGCTTCTTGTGCCCATGAAAATCCCAGTGAGCAGCAGCACCTCAGAGTCTGGGTTCCACGGAAGGGAAAGCACTGCCAGGCCAGACCAGCACTGGGGATTGCTGCTTTGTACACCTTCTGTTCTTCCCTGAAATAATGGGCTCCTGGTACAACCACATAGGCAAGTACAGACCAAACTCCCCTCACAGCTCAGGGAACAGACCTCAGTCCAGCCAGCAATGGTCAACAAACTACTCCAGATTCTTTCCTTTACAGTCAAGAACTATTCCTGCTCCTCACATCACTTACTCACAAGTTATTAACTTACAAAAACAACATTGTAAACCAGGCTTAATGTACAAGTTGACGAAGAGAAGCCTTCTGCACAGGGGCTGGCACATGAAATATAAGGTTACCAAGGGGCTGCTTTCCATTACAGACAACCTGCCTTGTTGTCTTGGCAAGAGAAAGTTACTGGTTATTTGCAAATCCTGGAGTCTCGTGGTTTTTAGGTCTTTTATCAACAGCCAGGAACAAAGGGAAGCAGAAAAAAGCTGCAGATAACAAGCAAATCTCTCCACCCCACTACTGCCTACTGATTAGAGTTCTCCTTTCCTAATGTTAAATGAACATCTGATTTAAAGACCCTGGAGCCTGACCATGAGCAGGGAGTCCCAGTCAACACCAGGAGAAATATCTGCATTTCCTTAGAAACCTTATTTCTACCTCTCAGAACAAAAAGCAGCATATCCTCTTCTACTAAACTGCTCAGACCCTGAAGTGGAACTGTTCACACTTAAGGTCCAATCCTGCAACCTGAAGAGTTTCCATTTAGAATATTCCAGTACCCTCAGCTCCCAGTACAGCTTTCTGGACATGCCCACAAACTGGTCTTGGAACAACCAAGTTTCAAGTAAAACTCATCTATATCTATAGACCTTATACACCTCCACTGATCTGTGCAGCAGCCTTAGAGCCTCTTCTCTGGGCTCCCCACAAAATAAAAATAGGTGTTGCCACTGCTAAGAACACACAGACAGAGGAGAAAATGTTCTGGACACTGCTAGGGCAACACATCTGGAGCCAGGACCAGCACTCAGCATCCTCCCCTCCCTGAACTAGTACAGCAAGAAGTGATTCAGTCCAAATTTCCTGTATCATGGGCAAGTGCTCCAGCAACTGAGCTGAGGTAAAAGGAGAGAGAAACTGCCAACTTTGCTCCCTACCAAAAAAATATGATCAGCAACTGGGAAAAATAGCAGCCTCTCCTTGTGCAGTGAAGCAGGGATTCCAGACCTTCCCATCAGCTAGGATAAGCAACTTTAAGTTCAGTCTGCTGACTACTGCAGCCCCACTCAGAGGGGTCAACCTCACCCTGTGCTTTACAGATGTGCAGCAACCAATCACTCAGAGACTGAAATACTGAAACACTCAGCACTCTGCATCCACTCAGCCTCTACTACAGACCCAAGGCAAAAGCTGCAGCAGAATTCAGAGGTGACACAACCAGGTCAGGGGACACACTGAGGTACAGCACCAGCTTGGAGACAACCAAGGGCTCCTGGATTTAGCTCAGTAATTACACAAAACACAAAGCCTTTCCCCAAGGGGTTCTGAAGAGCCACCACATGAATCCCACTGGCCAGTGTTTGACCCTCCCTGATTAATGTTTGATTTATGCACACCATGCAGCCAGCTCATGCACTCAAAAACCCATCTCCTTCTGCCAGACGAGAACTCAGGCCTATTTCCAGCTGTTGAATAACAACCAGCTCCTGTACAACTGCTTACCAAAGGCACAGATTCCCTCTGATGATTGGAGACAGGCTGCTTAGATGCCTCATCTGCAAAACCTTTGTTTTCATCCACCACATGGCACGAAGGCTCCGCTCCCACCAGGGCATGGGACTCCTCGCAGTTCCTCCTGCTGGTCTGGGAGGGTGGTTCACCCACCTCGGGGGGCACAGGTCCTGCCTCAGCAGCCCCACATCTCTGGGGCTCCTCATAGTGATGCTGAGCAGTCCCAGCAGGCTGGAGATGTATCCTGGCTGCGTGGTCACCCTGCACGTTCTGTGCTTCCCGAGCTGTCCTGGAAGGCAGGTTTGAGCACAGAGCTGAGTTTGCCTCTTTGCAGCTGAACTCCAGCAAAACTCACACAGAGGTAAAAATAACAGAGATGTTACTAACAGCCCTGGAAATCCAAACTTGTTTCCATAGCACTTCCAGATGCACATCCAGTCCCCAGGGAATTCTCTCTCTCTCTCTTCTGCTACTGTAGATACCAAAAACTACAGCCTGCACATCCTAAAACTGCAACAGAAAGGAGTGCAGCTGCCTGGGCCGCATCTAATCCTGTCACCAAACGGAACACAGACTGCTGCTCAATCAGAGAGAGAGGCAAAGGCAGACAAAAGACAGTCAAACACTGCTGGCTCTGCAGAACACAAACCAGCTGGGACTCAAAAGCCACTGCACTGCTGAATGCATAAAGGCAGACTCCCAAACAGCCCTTGTGTTCTCCCAGACGCACGATGTGCTGGAGAGACACTTCACTCACAGCACATCATTAAAATCCACACAGCCCCACCCCTTCTGCTCCCATTCATGCTCGGGGTCACGCCACACTCACCTGTGCTGCACATCCCTGGCCTGGGGCTCTGTGCCTGCCTGCTGCTGGGCAGTGCCCTCGGGTTCAGCAGGGCAGGGCTGTGCCATCCTCTCCAGCTGTGCCCTGGTCTCTGCCAGATCCTTCCGCAGCTGCTGGTTCTCAGACTTCACCTTGTGCAGCTCCACAGCATAGTCCTCCCTGAGTGCCCTCAGAGTCACATCTTTTCCCTAACAGACAGAGAAGGGCTGAAGTCAGAAGTTCTGGTCTGCAGGACACCACAGTCACATCCAGAGCAAAGACCAGCAAGGGACTCCTTAAGGCACATCCTCTAACCTCGATTTTCACTGGCAAAGCTTTCCAGGCTTTTCTAAGGGAAAATCAGTCACATATTCCTTACTGGATCTGTATCCAGACAAGGCTGTGCTGATCCACCTGGGAAAGCCAGTCTCTCACCACTGGATGCTTTTGGAAACAGGAAAATAAGAACCAAGAATAGTTCACATGTATTTTAACCTGGCCTTTCTGTTTGAAACTCTCAACAACTTGTTTCTTTCCATCTTCTCCTTACTAGGCCAGGTGGATATAATTTCCATTGCTTCTACTCCTGTGACATTCCCACTTCCTATTTACCAATTCTATTAAATTTAGATGCTTAATTCATTCTTATCACTGCAGTACCTAAGGACTTTCCAAAGGTGCATTAGGACCACCTGGCCAAGATGGCAGCCCCTGTGCCATGGGGCTGTGGGGCTTTTTGTTTAAAGCATATTTCTTACTTTGCACACTGCTACCAAGTTTCTGGGGAAGTCACACAGGCAAAAGCCACCAGGCACTTTTCAAGTAGAAAGTACAGGGCCTCAGGTTATTTCAGTTTCAAATCAGCCCTCCAGAAAGCTCTGTTTTCTCTCCATCTCACCAGCCACAAGCTTCGGTTCAACACTTCCCCAAGAACTTGGCACATTTGACAATTACCCCAAACTCACTAGAGCTGAGTATTTCCTTCCCACAGATCTGACAGGATAAAAGCTCTGCTATATTCCCATTAGGTTGTCAGCTGTCTGAATCCAGTCCTTGCCCCCTGGGAAGCATCCATTCTGCTTTAAGTGAGACAGAACTTGCAAACCAGACATTTCTTCCTTCACACAGGCATTAAAATGAAACAACTCCAAGGTGTTATTCCTGCCAAGGCAGCACCTCTTCCATGCAGCTTCTCCTTCTTCCCTCTGGCCAAGGGGGCCTCACCAAACCTCAAGAGTGCCACAGCAGCCCATCACAGGGGCCCTTCCTGGTGCACTGTCCCAAAGCATCCAGCCCATATTCCTACAGCAACCTGCCCACGGAGTGCCAGGGTCAGCCCTGCTGAACGGCTCCTCACCAGGGAGAGCAAGTTCTCTCCCAGACATTGCAAGGACAAGAGCATTTACAGCTCTGGGACAGGTCCAAAGGGTATCACAGATTCAGAATCAGTGCTTTGAGGTAAACTGGCATAAATGGAGGTGTAACAAAATGTACTAAAAAGCATGGGCCAGAGCCCATGGAGCACAAACAGAGATTATGGCTGTTCCTGCAGTTTTCCTCACCGCCCTCTGACTGAACAAATGCTCATTATTTCTGCACCTTATTTCCTCACAAACTGCCCCTTTTGCTTGGGTTTTAAGTTCACTGAGCTCTACCACACATTT
Organism: Sakesphorus luctuosus; assembly: GCA_013396695.1. Taxonomy (NCBI): domain Eukaryota; kingdom Metazoa; phylum Chordata; class Aves; order Passeriformes; family Thamnophilidae; genus Sakesphorus; species Sakesphorus luctuosus. Next base: position 120,770 of record VWZD01000529.1, on the reverse strand, counting down.
TGAGAGGCCTGGGTAAAGTTTCTGACTGTTCCCAGGTGAGAACACACAGCACCAGCCCCTTCCCATCTCCTGGTTCTCAATGCTGACCTCCAGCACACCACACTTGGTTTTTTCCAGCAATTCTGAGAGATGACGGTTTTCCAGCCTCAAGGTTTCCAGCTGGACCAGAATTACCTGAGGAGACAAAGGCAAACAACAAGCTCAGAAAAACAACTGAGCACATACCCACAACACCCTCCAAGCATTTTCCACCCTCAAATTCAAGCACAGAGCAAGGTATGGATGTTAGTTGTGCAGGGACCCTACAGAGGAGGCCATAAAAATAACCATGCACAGTCATTTACTTGAGTTTCCAAAGGTGTTGTCCATCCAGGCATGGTTAGCACAAGTGTTCCCAAAGAATTCTGTGGGACTATCAGTTATTGGTTTGAAAAGAAGCAGCAAGACAGATTCAGTGGACACCACAGATTAGAAGATTTTATCAGAAGGTCTCAAAGTCTTTGTTCAAAGGATAAAGAGAGAAGCAAACTATGAACATAACTGAAGAGCAGGATGTTATTCCAAGCCTTCAGATCCCTTAAAGAGGCACTATGAGAGTCTTATGCTTTTTTTTTACCCTGTGCTCCACTGCTTTCCTCTCTGCTCTTTCAATCTCAGCCCTCAGCCGCTGCTCCAGGTCTGACGTGGAGCCGCTTGCCGAGGCGATGGTGATGTCGCGCTGGTGCAGCTCCTGTGTCAGCCTGGAGATCTCCCTCCTCATCCCCTCCAGCTCACTGCTGTGTGTTTGCTCAGCCTGAGAGAGCTGCTCTTTCAGCTGCAGGGAGACATGCACACACCACCCACAAGCTCTTAAAAGATGTTTCAACAGGAAAAAGCAAAGTATCGCACAAAGTACTGTGAAATCTCCGTACTGGGAAACAAAAAGCTCTATGTAACAAGCTGTTTAGGCTTTAAAGATCATATTAGGCCTAGAATTGTCAGCTGACTTAAGCTGGGCTGGGCTAGCTAACAGCTGACTTCTTCTAGCCAGTAATATTGTATTCCATACCATACTACATCATCTCAAAAGGAGTAAAATCCAGGGTGTGGGAGTGGCTTAGTCAATTCCACCTTGGCCGAGGTACAGAGAAGTCACCATGCTGTCCCAGGAGGGATGTGGGAGGCCCAAGCCCACAGCACTGGCTCACCATCATGTTATCTTAGGGAAGTAAAATGTTTGTTCTTAGTTCTTCTCTTTGCTTAAGTTTGTCTTTGGGGAATTGACTTTTTTTTTAGAATGATTTGTAGTCAGAATGGTAAAATCTGTGCTTACTGGGGAGTGGGAAGTTATATATAACTTGTGTAAGTGTGTGTTATATTGTAGTTTTCTCTTAATTTTCTCTTTTCTGTATAAATACATGTAGTTAGTTTCAGCATAAACCTGGTTTAGAGGGTTTTTTTCCTCTCCCTTTTCTTCCCTTTTCCCTTGGCTGGTTGGGGGGGGAACAGCCTTTTTCTCTGTACTTGGGCAGTTGGCATTTTGCCAGCTCAACGCAAGACACAAGCCCTCTGTGCATGTTTGTCCTTCTTGACTGAAAACAAGCTCATCCCAATCCTTTCCCACACCATGAACTGCCAACTGGGACGGGGTAGGAGTTACATGCTGTGAAGTACTTGAGAAGATCCATAATTCATCACATCACAGTCTCTTCGGCTCACCACTGGACCTTGGTGAGCAGCCCCAGAGAGCCCAAGGTGCACCCTCACTGTGGAAGCACAGCAACACTTGGAGAACACAACCTTGCAATTTCCCACTCTGCCTTCCTGAGGTATTTAAAGATACCATTTAAAGATGGTAACTTTAAATAGCTCGAGCCAGATTTTCCTTCCAGTAATTAATTTGTCCTAAGTCTTTTGAATCGATATTAGCTTGTAGCAACTAGAGCTACCCATGGCAAACTTCCACCAGCCAGCTATGCATGGGGTAAAAATACATCTCTTTGTTTTCATAACTCCCTGTGATGACCAGTAGTCTCTGCATTATGAGAGAATAATCATTCCCTATTTACTTTCCACATGACAGGCATGATTTTATTTTTAGTCTATTCAATCTCATTTATCTCTTTTCCAGTTTGCTAAGTCCTATTCCATTCAGCTGTTCCTTGGACACAAAACACTCCATCCTTTGGGTCATCTTTTTCCATACCTTATCTTGGTCTATTCAATCCTCTTTTGAGGTGGCAGACCTGCACTGCATACAATATTCTGGTAGGCACACTTTATTCAGTGACACAACAGAACAACAGCAGCATAATTTCTTCCCCAGGATTCCATTCCATTAGTCAAAAATATTAACCACCCAAACATCCAGGATTTTTCTGAGAATTACAAGCATTTTAGAAAATTGAACCAGATGATCTCTGCCTAGCCATGTAAATACTGTACACACTGTGATTTATCTCCATGTCACCTCAATGCCTCCCAAGTATATAAAATAGAAACAGCCATCATAAATCTCTCTCTCCTCCCCAGCAGCCTGTGGGAGATTCATTTACTGTGTGGCTGTTTAGATGTGTAACCAAGCACACATCTCTGGCAAGATCTGCACCTCTGTACGTTGAGAATAAAGGATGAAGGATTTCCACACAAGTGAGGTTTTTCACTCAAATTCAATGAGGTTTCCACCCTTCCAGGCTGCAGTGAAAGCCTTTACACCACCTGATCCAAACCATTATTAAAAGCCAAGCCCTGTGGAGGGCTGGTCCCTGTTGGGTGCTCACTCACCCTGGGGTGAGGCCCCAGTGCAGCTGAGCTGCTCCATCCTCCCAGCCCCTGACTTCATGTCCACGTATCAATCCGAAACAAACTCCCTTATTCACATATGGCCTGGAACACACCTGAGGCCCTGCCCCAAGTGTGACAGGATGTATTACAGTGAACTCATTCCCCCTCTGCTCTTCACCCTGTTGGGGGCCTGTATTAGGCTTAAATTCAGGATTCCAAGCCTTAATTTCTTTGCCTATTTGGCTCTCCAACACTAATTCAGGTACCTCTATAGTGCACACAAGTACTGTGGGAGGTAAGGTAGGCCCAGGAGATGCTCACAAAGCCAAGCTCAGACACCTGCAAACACGTCCTCTCAACTCCTCCCGTCAGGTGTGCTCCTCAGCTCCAGGACATCCCTGTCTCCACAGCAGCCCAGCCCTGGGTCCCACTGGAGCTGTGCCCCCCATGCACTGCTGAGGCACAGGGCACACACAGGATCACTCCTCCAGTGCCTGTCCAGTGCCCAGGAACAAAGCCACGTTACCTTTTTAATCTCTGCCTTTGACCCAGTCTGGTGGTCTACCATGGACTGCAGCTCTTTGACATTCTCACCCAGCTCCTCGCTCAGCTGCACACATCTGGCATTTGAAGACACCAGGCTGGGAGAAAAATGTAAAAAGCACAGATTAGAATACCCCAAGGAGGAGGAAATGGTCAGAGAAACTCTAATCTCCACACTGTCTCCTGTGTACGTCATAACAGAAACCAGATCAACCTACAAACTCCCCTCCAACCCTTTGGGCTTGTTTTCTAAAATCATTTCAAAAGAGATCAGGAAGCTGATCTAGCAGGTAACAGCTGTTTCTCGTTTGTTTCTTGACCATACTAAGATTATGAAGTTGCCATGAAAACATGAATCTGAAACCCACAAACTCAGAGAGGAATCACAGAGTCACAGGATGGTTTGGGTTGGGAGGCACCTCAAAGCTCATTTCATTCCAACCCCCTGCCAAGGGCAGGGACACCTTCCATGACACCTGGTTGCTCCAACCCCCTTCCAGCCTGGTCTTGAACACCTCCAGGTATGAGGAGTCCACAATCTCTCTGGGCAGACTTGTTTGTAAGTCTTATTTCATGAAAAGTCTCAACCTGGCTCTTACCAGCTGCCTAACAAAAACTCCTTCACCTCTTCCTGGGAAGGTGCTCAGCCTAAGCAAGCTGGAACACTGAGAGCACCCACAGTGTGCAGGGAAAAGCAGCCAACCAATTAGCAAAACACTATTACACTGCAAAATGAATAGCACTTGATTTCTTTAGCCCTTTGATTTTTAAAAGAAGCCTACAAAAATAAGTGGGACTGTTTAACTTGATGAATACAATTAAGGGCTGTACTATTATCCAAGATTATTTGCACTTCCAGGGGAAGCAAACAGTGGGTTACCTGTTCTCGAGACGAGTCACTTCTGACTGCAAGTGCTGTTCCTTCTTCTGGGCAACATCCAGCTGCAGCAGCACATGGTCCAGCTCCAGCCCCGGAGAACAGAACTGCTTCCCTTGCAAACGTTCCTCCAAGGCCCTGAGGAGAAACCTCAGCTTCAACCCCAGCACAGAAACATCACGTGGCAGTTCACTGATACAGGGAATATAACCACTGTTTTCTCAGAATTCTGAAAAACCCACAGAACCCAGCAGCAGCTGACCCCTGTGTGCAGCGTGAGGGAGCACACACAGCAGCTGGATGACAGCCCTGATTGAGTTCAGGCTGATTGAAAAAGACTACATTTTACTTTGCTCTTGGCCTCCCTGACAGAAACAGTCTGGCTGGTAGGTGAGCGTCCAGGTTTAGCTCGGCTCTTTTGCCAAGCTCAAACTGTCTCTTTTTTCTCTTTCCTATACTCTTTCTAGGAAAGGGAAAAAAACTGAAAAGAAAGCAAGAACTTAAAAGAAAACTGAATTAAATTAGAATATACATATATTTTCTAACATCTATAACTACGTATGTAATTTGTACACACTACTGGGGGCCCCCCAGGGGAAGAGGGAAGGAAACAAGGAATAAGGAGGGACTAAAAACAAAAACGAAACAGACAAGTACAATCAAAAAACTTTAAAAAGGAGGGAAACTGGCAAAGATACAATCTCACCAACTCCAAGAGGAAAACAACTGAACAAGGGACTAATGTCTGGGGTTTTTCTGCTCCTCGAGTCTTGCTGGAAGAAGGAAGCTAAAACTAACTTTTTATCTCTTTTTTAGTCCAATCTTCTTTTGTTACGTGGAAAACACGTGTGGAATACTTATGTAATGCCCACTTCTCTAGTTACAACTGGTTCCTAAGGAAGCTTGGATCAAACCCATCTCAGTGAGCTACACCCAAGCCTTGTGACACAGCCACCAGAACCCTCCCTCAACAGCTCCTGCACGTTGCCAGAGCAGAAGGGGAAGACCAAGACAATCTTGTCACAGATGTAGTTACCTCACCATTAAATCAGTAAGAACTTTCAGTTATGTTAATAAGCACTTTATCAACCCTGAAAGGCCCCCAGCACTTGACTGAAAATGCCTGGGGGAAACAACCTCAAAAGCCCTGTGCTGCCTCCAGAAACCCAGCTGAGGAGAAAGCAAATTCCTTCCACACTCTTCACTGATTATCAGCTGATTTCAAGAGCAACATAATTCGGCAAATGCTGAAAGGCAGCACTTGTGAGAAACTACAGTGCACCATTCCAGATACAACCAACAGATCAAGCTGTGTGAAAACGTTGCCACTGTTCTCAATGGGAGAACCTGGAACATTGTTCTGGATTGAAGAGCCCAGGTACCAGCAAGGCCCAGGTGCTACCTGATGAGGAATTCTTTTGTGTGAAGAGTTTCAGTCATCCTGGCCAGCTCTTTCTCTAACTGTTCCTGGTGCAGCTTGGAGCTGTCAATGAAATCTTCTTGGGACTGCAAGGTGGCTTTTAGTTCCCTCTTCTCATCCTGCAGCACCTGTGTGGGAGGGAGAAGGAATGACTGCTGCAAGCTGGTTTGTTTAGGACCCTTGGAAATACTGCAGAGCAGCACACAGGAGTGTCCTAAAAAATCTTATCAACCTCTCACCACCAACACACATCCAACACACGTACTAGAGGCAGCTTGAGATCAATCAGGAACTTTACAATGGTTCTAGAAAGAGACAAAAACTCTGGGATGAAAAGCCTTCCCACAGCTTCTCACCAGCACTGCTTTAGACTCAGTTTTGTAACAGTTCCTCCACTGACCTCTACCATTTTCTTGGACTGCCTCAATTCTTCTTGAACTCTTTGCTGATCTTCCACAATCAGGCGGTTGTTCTCACTCAGGTCATCCACTCTCATGATAAGCCTCTTCACCTCCAGCTCATTGGCACAGATGGTGTCATTGGCCCTCTCCAGCTTGCTGGTCAAGTGCTGGATTTCTGACTGGCTGGCCAGCTCCACAGAGTCCAGGATCTGCTTCCGATTGGCAAGCTGAGTCTGCCAACAGCAACTGGTTTGATTAAAGCTCAGTCACAGAAACCACAGAGTACCAAACCCACACAACTGCTCATTTCGTGGTGTCATGAGCCACGTTCTCAAAGCAAGCAAAGCTACTCCAGGGAGGCAGGGCAAGTGTTGCTCCAGGGTTACACGATGAGTAACACTCCTGAAGGCAAGGAGAATAAAATCAAAAATTCAAAAAGAGGGGGCCCTCTGATTCCAAAAGAGGTTCAAAGAGAATCTGGGAAATGTGGATCTCAAACCACTCCAGCTGCCTGAGTAAGAACAAAGCACCTGCTGTTTCTTGTTCATGAACCCACAGCTAGACCAGGACAATGGCTGCAGGTGAGAAGGTCTGTAAATCACAGAACCACAGAACGGACTGGGTTGGAAAAGACCTCCGAGATCATCAGTTCCAACCCTTGGGCCAACTCCAGTCCCTTTACCGGATCATGGCACTCAGTGCCACGGCCAAGCTCAGCTGAAAAACCTCCAGGGATGGGGAATCCACCCCCTCTCTGGGCACCCCATTCCAATGCCTGAGCACTCTCTCTGTGAAGAATTTTTTTCTGCTCTCCAACTTCAATTTCCCCTGGCAGAGCTTGAGCCCCCCGTGCCCCCTTGTCCTATTGCTGAGTGCCTGGGAGAAGAGACCAACCCCCACCTGGCCACAACTTCCCTGATGTGGCACTTCCAGACAGTGCTGAGGTCACCTCTCAGCCTCCTCTTCTCCAGCACAAACACCCCCAGCTCCCTCAGCCTCTCCCCACAGCACTTGTGCTCCACTCCCTTCTCCAGCCTCCTTGCTCTTCTCTGGCCCCGCTCCAGCCCCTCAATCTCTTGCCTCAGCTGAGGGGCCCACAACTCAACACAACACTCAAGGTGTGGCCATGCACAGAGATTATCCAACTGTTACTCCCTGTTAATTCCATACCAGGAGAGAAAGCAGCTCTTGGTGCACAATGGAAAACCCACAACCACCAAACATCCCCAAAATCAAACTGGGTGCAACAGCCAATTTGCTTTGCTCCCTGCAGTAAATACCTGGTTCCAGCAGCTTGGGAGAATGCTCACTTGGAATGTTTCATTGTTTTAATGTAGTCAAAAAAGTTATAGGGAACCTATGACTAGCAGACAATACATGCTCTATTATTTATTAGCACAATACCTCATTTCATAGCATTTCTTTCCACACAGCTAGCTGGTGAAATTTAACAAGCCAGTTCTCACATAAGCCTCTAAGAACATTCATTTCATATATTCCCTTTTCACAGAGAACCTTTGAATTTTTAAAGGCTGAAACAAAATATTTGAGTAGTCTTACACTCCCAGTTTCTAAGAGTAGCAATTCCTGCCAGCTTGAGAATCACCACATACCTTGATTTATTTATTGCCTGGCGCATAATGCCTCATAAGTGAGGAAACTACAGGAACTGTGCATTTGCAAGACTATGGTATAATTTTGATTACAGCCTTTCATTATTATTTGAATAGTCATGACAGAAAAGGTAATCAGGAGGGGCAAGAGTAAAGCAGAGCATTTCTTCACCCAAGAAACCAGAGTACCAGACTGCCTGAATATTTATTTCTGCACTAAGAAAACATTTAGGCTGTCTCTTATTTTCAGCTACAGAACATGCAGGCCAGCACAGAACTCCGGGTTTCACCTGCTGACTTTAAAGGCTGCAGGTGTTTCAGAAGGTGCTCAGAACTGCAGAAGAATGCCAGCCCTCCCCAAGCTGCTCTGCAAGGGAGGAGGAGAAGCCAGATGAAAGGAGAGAAGGGAAGTACTCCGTGGTCATGGATCTCAGCATGACCTTGTGCCAGAAAGACAACTAAGTACACAGAACACACAGAAACATCAAAGGCAAAAATTGAGCATTGCCATGCTGGGCTTTTCAAAGCAGTTGAGGATCCAGGCAGTCTGTTCACAGTACCTAAGTCACCTCGGCATCCTCAGGAAAACCTCTCCAAATTCCTGGTTTTCTGCTGCACAGAAAGAAGAGCAAGTCTGCGGCCCAGAGTCCCAGCCTGTGCTCCAAGGACACATCTGTGCTCAGACAATTGAGCCATCAATGACACACAGACAGCAGAGCAGCAAGACCTCCTGCTCAAGGACTCTCTCTGCATTTGTAGACCTACTGTTGTCAGCCTCTCACAAAGGCCCTGTCAGAACCAGCTCCAGTCCTGTCATCACAGACTCCTTCCTCGCAGGAGCCTCCACTCAAGAGCAACTCAGGAGCCCATTAAGTGCAAAGTCCCCAGCAAGAGCTTCTTATCAGTGTCTGCTGTGATTGTGTCAGTGTGACCTCACAGCTGTGCTCTAGGTCAATTCATCTCACTCTGCTGCAGCACCACCACCTCCCTGAGCCACCAGCTTTGCAGGAGCAGCAGCCCCACTACTCCTCACCTTAAGAGACTTCAAATAAAAAAGGGAAGGGGGGGCTGAAAACTGCTGTTACTTCAGTACTTTGTGGAAGTCCCTGTGTCATAGGGGAAGACTGTTTTCCATCAGCACCCTCTGAGCTGGACCCACAAGGTACATATTTAGCTGCTGGCAGGTACACAGCTTTCAACTAGACAACATGATGTAACAGCTATTTTAAAGTGTCATATGCTGTGGTCTCTGCCTCCCAGGGAAAGATGCATCCTACTGTCTTCTCTGCTAACCAGAGGGGTGGCAGGGAGGGCTGCACAAGGTTTATCTAATCTCTGTTGACAGACTCCAGATCGTTTTTCCATACAGCACTTGTACAACTAAACCTTATTCCAGCGGGACATTAAAAGTCGCTCCAATGGCAAGCTGAACTGGATGGGAGCCTGAGAGATTTCATTAGCCTCTCCCTCTTCCCCCCTCGCTCCCTCCTCTCCCACCCGCTGCCACAAACAAAGCAGAAACTTAGATTGTACCTGCACGAGCTGGGAGTGCTCTGCCAGCGCCTTGCGCTGCGCCTCCAGCGCCGCCACCTGCTGCCGGTACCGCAGGCGCTGCTGCTCCCACTCCAGCGACTTCTGACGGAACTCCTGCAAGGACAGCAGGGGCAGCACATCCCCTCCCGCTTCACATCCACGTCTGCCTTCTCTCCCACAGTCTCCTCACCTTTCCCCACAGCAGGGAAACCATTAGCCAGTCACCTGATGCAGCGGCTCAGCGGCACAGAACCCTCACACACTGTGCTCGCTGCATTTCCTCCCCTCCCGAGGTAAAACGTCACTGTCCATTATTGCTGTTTACAAATGTTAAGAGCCAACAGATTCGTGGCTGGATTCATGGGTTTGCTGTCAGGAGTTTAACAATCTAGACTGGCTTTAGCTTCCCAAACATGCTGCTACTGAAATCACCAAGATGACAAGTGAAGCACAGAATTTGAATGCTAATCTCTGCCCCAGAAACCAGGCACTGTGTCAGTCGTGTGTGTGTGTTACCACATCTTCAGGGTACAGGAGGAGAAAACTGAGGGGGGTTTAGCTCAGCAGAGCAGAAAGATTAAGATATGAGACAGGGTTGCAAAGAAGTTTGACATGTAGCTTCCTCCTCACAAAAAAAAAGTGAGAATACAACCTCCTCACACTGGAACTCATTCCATTCACATAATTTATTACTCTTTCAGCACCTCCTTCCTTTCATTTAGTCTAAGAGTAAGAATAGCGTCGAAGTTTATCTGTGTACTCAGAGGCTCCAGTGCAGGAAATTGGCTTTATTACACAAGCAGATGAAAAGAGCTACACCTGGAGAGTGCATGGAGAGTACTCCTCAAGCAGGATTCACAGTCCACTTCCTACTGGACCACTCAGTCACCAGTGATGCCCAGTGTCAGTTAATACATAGAAACTGGTCAGCACTTGCTTGTTCACCACGTACCTCCAGCTTCCTGGTCAGCCTGCTCAATTCAAAGTCATCCTCTTCTTTTCCCTTGCTAGCATCTCCTCGGCCTCCTCTTGCTTTTTTCTTCTGCAGCTTCTCATAGCTCTTCCTCAGCCGGGACAACTGCAGGGAGACAGTGAGAGACAGGTTTGCTAAGGGCCCCAAGGCAAGAATTACACAGCTCTTTGAGAGAAGGCACACAGAATGGTTCACACAAACAATCCCCTCATCAAGGCCACACAGCTCACAAGTGAAGGCTTCCATTGGGATAATGAGCCCATTATACCATATATATATCTCCAGCTCTGCAAAACAGGCTGAGCTGTGTGAGAGCAGCAAGATGCCACTGAAGTCGTGACATCAGCAGCTTCAATCAAACCTCTGTGTTACCACGATTAAAACATGACTAAAATGCCAAGGTGGAGGTTTATGTGTAGCTGTCAATGCAGCAAGAGCACAGCATGGCCCTCTCCACAGGTGGGTCCCAGCCACAGGAAAAGCTGGCAGGACCTGTGGCTGATCTCCTCCCACAGAGGGGCACACCCACCACACCACACCACACCACACCCAGCCACAGCTCCTTGGGTGGTTCAAATACACTTGTGCAGCACAGGTGGGAACTGGAACTCTCCCACTTACTGGGAGAAGGAAGATTTGAGAATTGCCACTACCCATAATATCAACACCACTTCATCTGTCATTTTCTGCTTAGATACACTATGTATTTCACAATGAGTGGAGAATGCCAACAGAAAATATCACTCCTACGCCTGCTGCTAGGATGCTGAAGTCATAGCAGAAGCAGGAACGAGGAAAAAACTCTTGACATTTAAATGACCCTCTGTGCAAATAATCACTTGCAACTGGCAGAGAGTTTTCCATCCCATGAGCTCCCCTCTACTCCACTCTTAAATAAAAAGTTTCCAAATAGCCACAGGAATTTAAGAAGGCAGCATTCCCATTTTACTCATGGAGAAAGCTACACCCGTGGATGAACAGAAGGACCAGGAGAAGAAAAAATAGCTGATTCAAGACATGATGCATTCAGTACTTTGGTGTGCTCAATGGGAACAGACAGATGTTCAGGCTCAGAGTTAATACCAACACCTTATGCCAAACACAACAGGAGATAAGAGGTTTATTCTTTCAACAGCCTCAGTGAGTTAGACACTGTACCTGTAATTGCACTGGAAATAGTGGTAAACAGAGACAGAAATGATTTCCCCAAACAGTACTAAGAACAGAAGACTGAGGAATATTGGAGCTCAACGTCATCAGCATTAATATTGTGTGGGTAAAGTACCCACACATTGCAATTTAGGCCACAACACACATGCTGTATTTCAGCCTTAGCAATTTAGGCAGAGCTGCCAATGCACCTCAGCTTGGCTTTGCAGCCTATCCACAGCTCCAGTGGGAACACAGTGAATGAAGACTGTTAGTCATACAGAATAGTGAGGTGTTTTAAATGAGGACAGATGCCTTCTGTCGTCAGAGCAGAAACTAACAAATTAATTTCACTTATGGCTTACAGTGAGCAGGGGCCAGGCCCAACCCTTCAGAGAAAACAGGTCAGTGCTCCGAGCAGCTCATGCCATTTAACTCCCTGCAAGTGGCAAGCAAGTAGAGCAGGCAAAGAGTTCAGGCATAGCCCTGGAATGCTGTTGTACCACCTGCAGCACAGGTACCACCTCGCAGCAAGCAAGAGGCTTTGAGCTGAAAGCTCTGAAGTTACTGTCCAACAGTGTTTTCTAAGTGTACTTGGGGTTTACTAAGTGTACTGAGACTAACAGGCCTTGAGAGGACGAAATCCAACGTCATTAGAGTCAACAAAGGCAAAAAGATGAAACTAAATACCATTGCTATTTGTGGATCTCACACAAGCCAGGTCAGTTACACCTCCACCCTTTTTGAATTTCAGAAATGCTGAAAGACCAAACTGCTGCCTGTACCTGTGGCAGCTCCAGAACCAGAACTGTGCTGACTGGAAGGGGCAAACACAGGACATTTTTGCAGGAAACCTCTGCAGATCTCCAACACATCAAAACATCTGCTCCACATTTCTACCCCAACAGTCTGCTATCCACCATCAGGTCCCTCCAAAGCACAAAAAACAGGCCAAGTGAACCATAAAAATGTCACTTGGTCTACACTCAATGCTCTTTTTTGTAAGCACATGAACACCAAGAGAATGGGGAGTTTTAAAACCACAGCATCTAAACAAAAGCAGTGACACAAAGTATTGCACCTATTGTGTTGTACATCAAGTGGGAACTAAAACCCAAACCTCTCTTTTTGGAACTCACCTCCTCCTGGAATTTCTTCAGCTGTTGCTCATACTCTCTGGCCATGTCCTGCTTGGATTTCTCCACGTCTTCCACCTGGCACTGCAACAGGCCCACCTGAACCAGGAGTTAAAAAGCAAATAAATACAGCAACAGAAGCAGACTCTGTGTCAGTGAGTACCAACACATTTCAATGGGGTCCCTCACCACGAATCAGGTTAAGGATAAGCCCAAATCTTTGGTAGGCTGGGGCCAGAAGTGCTTCTGTTCTGACCTCTTGTTTTGAGCCACTTTCTGGCTTTCATTTCTGGGGATGAAGCTGACAGGTTATGCTTGTGCCAAAAGGTTATTTCTATCTGGTATTTTCATCAAATTATTCACAGATATGCATTATTATTTCAGCTACCTGCCAAGAGAAAAGCTGGTCATGTCATTATCTTACCATGCTCAGGTAAAGAGATTTCAAATAATGAGAAAGAAATAAATGGGGCTTTGAAACTCATGGAGGAGATTTCCCTTACAGTGATTCAACTGCTCCTGCAACTCAGTTTTGTCCTTTTTTTCCCCACCCACAGCCCAGGGTGCCCATCCTTGTAACTGCATGTCCAAAGGACAGCAAGCCAACAAACTAAAATTAAAAGAAATCCCCTTGAAAATTCATATGACTAAATCAAAATCATGAATACACTCTGATAGTGATTTCAACCATACTTTACAGTTCAGTTTTGAAATCCATGTTCACTTTAGGTGGTAAGAGATATTTCAAATGTCTTGATAAAAGACAATTGATAATAACCGATATGATAAAAACCAGCATTCTTGCAAATGAAAATCCTGTGGCTCAACTGCAGTTTATGGTCCACATCTTGTGCAAAAACTCCACTTACTTCTATTTCTCCACCAACATAGAAGATTTTTTGCACATCCCCCAGGCCTTTAATTAAAGACCACAAAACCTGAGCTGCATAAAACAGCCCTTGGAGGATCTCCCAGCAATATCTTAGTGTTGCTTACAGTAGGAAATGGGGGGTTTCTACCAATGACTGCAGGTTGCTGGGCTGTCCATTACTGCTGTACCCAGATTCAGTGTCTCTGGGTTCTCTCTAGAAACTCTGAGAATTCAATCTGTGGACTTCCACCAGCCTTGAGGAGCTGAGCACTTGACCTTGACTGAATTATGAATCAGCCCTCTGTAAATTCATAGAATCATAGAATCAGTTGGGTTGGAAGAGACCTCTGAGATCATCAAGTCCAACCCTTAATCCAACCCCACTTTGATTACCAGATCATGGCACTCAGTGCCATGACCAGTCTCACCTTAAAAACCTGCAGGGTCGGAGAATCCACCCCCTCTCTGGGCAGCCCATTCCAATGCCTGAGCACTCTCTCTGGAGAGAACTTCTTTCTGATATCCAACCTAAACCTCCCCTGGCAGAGCTTGAGCCTGTGCCTTCTTGTCCTACTGCTGGTTGCCTGAGAGAAGAGGCCAACCCCTACCTGGCTACAACCTCCTTTCTGGTAGTTTCCTATTCCTGTTCTCCTGTCTCTAACAGGTAAAACACACTGGTTGTCTCCAAACAGTCTGAAATGGAGGTACCTCCTTATGTTTTTCCTGCAGAGCAGCCTTGGCCAAGGCAAGCTCCTGCTCCCGGGCACTCAGGCAAGCTTCCAGAGCCTGTGTCTGTCCTTCCCACTCGGATCTCTTGTGAGCCACCATGATGTCAATCTGCTTCATCAGCTCCTGCAGCTCGGCCTCGCAGGAGGTCAAGAACCCGCCGCTGGAGGGGAAGGAGCCCGGAGTTAAAGCAGCACCACCCAGCACAGGTCCTGTGTCTGAACCAAAGGCAGCAGAACACACTGAGCTGCACCAAGGGACCCACATGCAGTGCTTTGAACTCTTTGCAAATCCGCTTGGAGAGAAACAGAACCATGGAATCATTAAGGTTGGAAAGCCCTCCAAGACCACCAAGTGCCACCTGTGACCCAACACCACCCATGCCCACTGAGCCACATCCCTTAGGCATTCACCCCTTTGCCCCAGACTATGCATTATCTAAGTAAGCCAAGGCATATTTAATTCGTATTTTGCATTTGCCTTAATTGCTCTCCAGGCAGAGGCATTTTAGACCAAGTTTTAGTCACCAGAGGAATTTCACAGCCGAGCTCTCAGCTCCTGGAAACAGAAGTTTCTCCAATGCAGACAAACCTGGAAGCAGAGGGGGCTGGATGACAACATGATAATGAAGCATCCAACCCTCACAATCCACCAGGGAGCACACGTGCCCTGTGACGCCCAGACTGCTAAATTTGGTGCAGTGACTATTGAAACCAATTCAAGTAACTCCTCTAAAACTTCCCAAGCTGCTAAGCCAGGGACAATATTAAGGCTTGCAAGAGACAGCCCTAGAGGGTGGTGAACTCCATAGTAATCTTTACCCCTTTAATTTGCCTGTCAATCAGGGAGCACTGAAAAGAAATGGAAATCAATAGGTTAAGGGATAGAAATTTCTCTGTTCTCCCTGGGCATATGCACACTTCACAACTTGGCAGTTTTTCTATGGGGAAAGAAATACTTCTTAAAGCAGCCAAAATCAGTCACATTTGAAGCTCACTCTGTCCTGTAAGATAACAAAAAATTAGCAGCTATTATGCAGAGCAGGAACATTTCCTTCACGGCATCTGCTAATATGTAGCCAAGTCTAAACTTGATTTCTTCAACCAGTTCTCTGAAGAAGAGAGGGTGTCAAATGAATTGGAGTCACATTCCCAAGGATGACTGGGAAAACAGCATCAGTGACTTTTGCTTCACGCTTGTTTAACACATAAAACATTTTGTTCCATTATTGTCACCACAGTCTCTCTCAGGGATCGAAAAATCTACACACTTTCACCTCAGACAGAGCATTAAGGATTCCTCAGAGCTGAGTGGGACTCTGCAGCTTCAACACGAGCAGGAAATAATCAGATGTTTTCAATAAAAACAGATAACAAAGTCACATCTCGTTAACCTTGCGAGCCTGCTACAAAATAAATATTTATTCACAAGAAGGGTTTAAAACAACCAGAAAGAAAGGTGGAAGGTTTTCAGGAAGCTGTGGAACTCAATTTCTAACAATTAAGACTGTAATACCTATCCAGGGATTATTGCAAAGCCAGTGACTTTGCTTCTGCAGGAGCTGAAGGCCACCGCACACCAACACCAGAGCACTTATTCTGAGTGACAGGGAAGGGTAACACTTAAATAATTCTGAATGGCTGCTGTGTACAGTTGCATACATACCCTCCCTGCCCATTTCTCTGCATTCCTTCCAGTAAAGCCTCCATCACCAAATCCTGGTGGCCTCAGCAGCTAGGGAAGTGCAGGAAAGCAGTGGTCACCCATGGCAATGCACAAACAAGGCTGCTTCTCCAGCCACCTGCAGAAAAAACAGAAGTGCACAAAGCAATTAAAACATCACAAGGAGCAAGAAATTACAAGAAAAAAAAAAACAAAAACCACAAATGCAACCATTCAGCACTATCAGATTGCATGATATAATCATGTGACCCAATAAGTGGAATATTTCAAAGGGGAACAAAGAGAACCTGCACTTCAAGAAGCAGGTGAACCCAGCACAGTGGGACAGGCAGGTCTCCCATCTTCTGGGGGCACCAAACTGCAGATCTGCAAAACTTGGGGGCTGTTTAGGGGCCAGCCCGAGATCCACCTCTGACAGGGGGGTTTGTCACTTCAGAGGAAAAACACAGGCAGGCAGCAGGAAGGATCCATCCATAAATTAGATCTTTCCCAGGTCTCAATCACAGATTAGGTCAGAGATCACACAGTTTATGATCACATTCTGGACTCATTGCTCATTCATAAGGTTGGGGGAATCTTCTTTTAAGATAGCACAAACTCCTTAAAAATTCATCTTAAATGATGAAAATAAGTTGAACAATTTAACAGCAGCAGTACATTACTTTAGTTAAAAATTACCCCTTTTAAGTCACAAACACATGTATGTGTGAATACACATAGAAATTTCAAATATTGGTGAAGTAAGAAGGGTTTACATTAAAGGTACAAATGGGAAATAAAAAGTTACAGCCAGAGAGCCAGAATTTACTTCAGTGGCTCCTCCATGAAGCTGTGGCTCCTTAACACAAAAATGGTTAAACTCATCCTGAGTACACAAAACTGCACTTTGGTTTCACCCTGTGGAGGTATTAACCCAAAATCTGTGCACTGACTCAAGTACTGGAGATGGATCCTTCCAACATCTTTCCTGAAAGATTAATATGGCATTATTAAGCCATCAACAAGAGGGGAGAGGTCACAGCAAGGGAGACTCTCAGAAATGCAGTCTCAGCTTTGCTCTCTTTCACTCCCCTCAGAAGCTTCTACCCTCTTCTAGAGCACTTTAAACACCATGCAGGGATTAAAGCCTGTCCTTGGGAGTTCAGCTGTGTTTCAAACCACACTCATACAGAAAATATACAGAAAAAAACCCTATCCCTATTCTGAGAGTGTTCTGCCTCTCTTTGGTCCAGCCTGTGCTTAACAAAACTCCATCATCAGTAGGCAGAACACCTTGGTGGTGCTCAGAGAGCAATGAGCACATCCCTGAGCTGCTGACAGCATTCCAGGAGTTCTGCAGGGGGCCACAGCACACACTGGGAAGCAGCAGCTCTTCTCTACCATTCCAATCACACCTACACAGAATCCATTTTCAGTGGGCACAGAGATGAGGAGACAGCACAGGATTCTAGAACAGTCTGGGTTGGAAGGGATCTTAAAGGTCATCCAGTCCCACCCCCTGCCATGGACAGGGACACCTTCTACCAGCCCAGGTTGCTCCAAGCCCTGTCCAACCTGGCCTTGGACACTCCCAGGGATGGGGCAGCCACAGCTTCTCTGGGCAACCTGTGCCAGGGCCTGCCCACCCTCACAGGGAATTCCTTCCCAATATCCCACCTAACCCTGTCCTTCCACAACAAGCCCTTGTTTCTGTCAGGCTTTAAGCAGGGCCTCCACAGACACCTGAACCTGCCAGCTTTGCAACCTGCCACCTTGCCCAGGTTTGGGGGAAAAGCATTAAAATCTCACACCTCTACCCAGGTTTGGGGGAAAAGCATTAAAATCTCACACCTCTGCCCAGGTTTGGGGGAAAAGCCTTAAAATCTCACACCTCTACCCAGGTTTATGCTTCACCAGGTTTGTTGACTTAGCATTAAATTCTGGGCTCTCAAGCTTGCAAGTCACAATGTGGAAGTGCAGAGGCCCAGAGAAGTTGCCTTCAGTCACAGCAAATTACAGGCACCCAGAGATACCACAAGAGAGAACCATCTCCCTCATTCCCTGCAGATGAGGCAGGAACAGCTGGGTAGGGAAAATGGAAGTAAAAAAAAAATAAAAAAATAAAACTAACACATTTAAAAATAAACAAGGCTTAGCACCCCAACTCAAGACAGAATTGTAGAGTCCAGTGGAGAAAAGCACACAAAATACAGGAGGACATAAGAACAGTGGCCATAAGAGAAGTTTGGGATTACTTTGCATTTAAAACCACGGATCGATGTCATTTTGAAGTGTGGCTGGAAATATGCTTATAATGAACAGAAAAGCAGCCAAAACCTCCCAAAAGCACCACCATGGCCGTGCCAGTGGTGGGACTGCCAGCCCTGGTGCAAATCCCTGCCACTGGCACAAGGATCACGGAATGACTCAGGCTGGAAAAGACCTCCAGGACTGCAGAGCCCACCCTAAGCCCAAACACCACCCTGACACCCAGCCCAGGGCACTGAGTGCCTGGGCCAGCCCTTCCCTGAACACCTCCAGGGATGGGGACTCATCACCTCCCTGGGCAGCCCATTCCAGGATCGAAGCACCCTTTCCCTGAAGAATTTCTTCCCAATGTCCACCCTAAACCTCCCCTGGCTCAGCTTAAGGCTGTGAAGTAACTGAAGGAAGAGTGCCCAGAGTGCCCGGGCAGCACTCACGGCTGCTCCCACGGGCCCTCCGGAGCATTCCCTGCTCCAGCTGCTCCCACGGGCCCTCCAGAGCATTCCCTAATTCCGTGTTCAGCTGTCCCAGCTGGAGCCCCTCCGAAGCATTCCCTGTTTCCCACCGTGCTCCAGCTGCCCCAGCACGAGCCCCTCCAGAGCATTCCCTGCTCCCACCGTTCTCCAGATGCCAGAGCATTCCCAAAATCCCACCGTGCTCCAGCAGGAGCCTCCCCGCCGGCCGCCCATTTGCGGTGTTTACCCCGCACCCCCAAGTTTCGCTGCCCGGGGCCCTTCCCGCGCCGCTCGCCTCGCCTCGCCTCGCCTCCCTCCCCGCAAACACCCGCACTGGCCGCCCTTCCCTGTTCCCTCCCTTCCCTTCCCCTTCCCTCTCCTTTCTCTCCCTCCCTTTCCCATCCATTCCCATCCATTCCCATCCCATCCTTTCCTTCCCGCTCCCGCTTTCCCCACCCTCTCGGCGGGCTCTGCCGGGCCCCGCGGTCACTGCACTGCGCCTGCGCGGGGGCGGGGCGGGGGCGGCGCCTGCGCACGAGCGGGCCCGGCCGGGGCAGGGTAGGGCGGGCAGAGGGACATGGGGGGACATGGGAGGGACAGCGCGGGCACACTGAGGGGGACATGGGGAGGGACAGCGC
This sequence comes from Sakesphorus luctuosus, assembly GCA_013396695.1. Classification (NCBI taxonomy): domain Eukaryota; kingdom Metazoa; phylum Chordata; class Aves; order Passeriformes; family Thamnophilidae; genus Sakesphorus; species Sakesphorus luctuosus. The sequence continues at coordinate 101,745 of VWZD01000529.1, read as the reverse complement.
GGGGACACTGAGGGGGACATGAGGAGGGACAGCGCAGGGACACTGAGGGGGACATTGAGGACACAGGGGTGGGTATGGGGGGGACGCCGCGGTGGGCGGGGGCATAGGAGAGACACCGGGAGGGGACACGGCGGGGACATTGAGGCGCACATGGGAGGGGGACTGTGCGGGGGCACTGGGGCGACACCGGCGGGG